>KL263642.1:22767-49178 GCA_000699545.1 Podiceps cristatus
AGATTATTTACATCAGCCCTCACTGTCCTCTCTGGTACTTGCAAATTTTGAACATTTCGCTAAGCATCTTCCAAACAACTGGCTGGCTGGGCGTAGCACCGTGAACTCTTCTCTCTCTGCAGTGATTTGGGAGTGATTAAACGGTAAAAATTCTTTTCTATCTCCTATGCCTGCCTTTTTACCTTTTTTTTTTTTTTTTTAAAATTATTTCATCAGCCCTCACTGTCCTCTCTGGTACTTGCAAATTTTGAACATTTCGCTAAGCATCTTCCAAACAACTGGCTGGCTGGGCGTAGCACCGTGAACTCTTCTCTCTCTGCAGTGATTTGGGAGTGATTAAACGGTAAAAATTCTTTTCTATCTCCTATGCCTGCCTTTTTACCTTTTTTTTTTTTTTTTTAAAATTATTTCTCGGATGAGGGACCACTTTCTGACATAACTCTGAAACCACTTTTAGAACTGAGGATGCTTTTAAGGGAGTTTTTTCTTGTCCAAGTTTTCAAGAACAGAAAGGCTCTCTAAATAACCTTTACATTTTGAATGACAGGGACTTTGAGAAATTTGAAGCCAGCTCCAGCTCTGTTGGTCGGCCAATAATTAAATAGTTCACATCTGACCTAATTAATGCTCAAATACACGTCAGCAACTCTCAGGCTCCAAGGCATAAATCTGTGACAGGTGAGGCCTGGGCAGATCCTACCGCCTCCCCCACCCCCAAGCCCTCAGTTTCGCCGTCAGCTAGATGCACCCTCCTTTTTGGGTAGCACTGAAACACCAGTTTGTGTCGCTCCGGGGAGCAGGTTCTGGATCAGACGGACTCAAGTCCTGGGTGTAACCATAAAATGCTGGAAACCTTTATTCTAGTTCTCTGTTCACTGTTCCTGTCCTTCCTGCCTGCCCTGGGTGCTCGCTCTTAACTTCTCGGGAGGTGTGTCTCATTTTTTCCTCTTTATTATCTCCATGTCAGTATCATTATTGTGGTTATATTTACATTTCAAAGTGTTGAGCCTCTAGCATTTGTCCGTGAGTTTTGAGATTATAATTAGATAGAGCACCTCATTTTCAGCTAAATAGTCCAAAACATATGCAAAGTCTGAAATACATTTTAAACTAACGTGTGCTGCATATAAGCAAACCTTTTTTTTTTTTTCTTCCTGTCTGAAAAGCTTCCAAACCTATTCACTTCAAGCATTCCCCCGTGTACTTTCTCACTCACCTACGTACAGAGGCCCATATTTATTTTCATTTTAATAACGTCTTCCACCACAAAACCGGTACGATGTTTTTGGCTATCAAACTGAATCACATTCATCAATTAAGCTTTGAAAATGATACACAAACTTGAAAAAGATTCAGCCAGCCTTTCTTCTCCCCCGCAAAATCTAACTTGTAAAACCAGTATTTCACAACATTTTAAAGCAGCCATTTAACTTTTGAGCCCCTTGGTGACAAAACCAGATAAAGCTATGCAGTATATATATATATGCAGTAACAATTGGTACAGTGCTTCGAGTAAGGCACTACTACGGTTTTACTGACAGGAGAGAAGGAAGCAGCCAGTTCAGGCAGGCTCTAGTACATGTGTCTGAATGTCAGGCAGGAAGGTGGAGGGAAGGTGGGCTGGGCAGGACAAGGAAAACGCGGCTTCCTGAGGGAACCTCAAAGAGAAGGTTGTGTCGGGGCTGCAGCTGTGCCCCCATCCCCACGTGGCTTCTGCTGCCAGGAGCACCACAGGGGAGAGGCAGGGCTGCCTTGATTTGAACTCAGCAGGCATTTAATTTGACCCCTTGCTAACAAACATCTGTAATGCTGAGGGAGTTTGGGAACCCTGTGCTTTGAAATAGCACTCGATTGTCAAAGAAATCCATTTTCTTTGCCCAAGGAGCCTGACTTCTTCAGCTCCTGCACTTGTGCTCTGAGGCCCCGTGATGCAATGCCCGTAGCACCTCCCACCCTCGCGCAGAGAGGACACGTGGCTAGACAAGCTTCTTTCATTTCTAACAGCTACCTTCACAGGTGCAATAAAGCCAAGAGCGTTCGCTTCACGTGCCTTTCCTGGAAATTCGGTACGTCTGCTTTTGAATCCCACGACCAGCTCCTCAGGTGCAACCCCCAACACCTGACCAAACTGGGTAGCTGGGCAAGCGGCTGCTAGAATTTTGCTTGGGGCAATCAAATGTGTTCCTTCTCACCCATCTCTCCCCGCTCCTGCATAAATTAGAGAGGCGGCCTCCCTAACCCTAACCCTAACCTTTCAGTCCCCCATCAATTGGGGTAAGGAAAAAACCAGATCGCTTTCTGCATGTTAATCAAATGCCTTGAGTGTACGGTGAGCAAAGCCAGCAGCATCTCTGACGGAACGTAACCTCATTCTCCCTCAGTCTGTGCCCATCTCCCTACCTTTGGAGCAGTGCTATCGGTGCTTTAGGAGATCCTTGTCAGTTTGGAGTATTTTTATAATGCAGGAATTTTATTTTTATTTCTTATGGAGGGTTTTTTTCCCCCCACATTGTGCAGGGAAAGAAAACCTGCAAGAGATAGGGCAGTCAAATTTCTAAGAAAAAGGATTCTCTTTACAGCCAGAACAGTTATTACTTCATTCTTCCATTTTTTAGTCATATAACAAATCCAGAAAATAAATATTTTGTTTTTTCCCCTTCTGTCACTAGCATAGGCCCCTTGTTTCCAGCCTTTGATTAAATCTTTGGCTAAATACAGCTTGATAACACAACTCCAAATATTCCTTTAATGCTGAAGAGAATTTTCAGGGGGGAAAAAAAAGACATTCGTAGCCACTCACCTTCCAAAGATGACCAAACCCACAGTTCATATTTCACTTAAATTCTATCAGGTAGATTAAACCCTGGATAGAAACAAACATCAAGCTGCCAAGCAGATTACTATGAGACCACAACAAACGAGAAAGAAAAAAGAAAACAAAAAAAAAAACCCAACAGGCTTTTGCCATAGTCGGCTGTAAAGCTGAGGGGCAGAAATGCTTTGATATTTTCATGAAACATTAACCTTCAAACATAATTACTACAGGCACTGAGATTGCACCTGAAGGCTGCGCTGTTGGGGAGAACTGCTGTAAAACTGGCCTGCCGGGCAAGGACGTGGCCGGGAAACAAAAGTAACGTCTGTGCAGAGATGATGGGATACCGGTCAGTGCATAGAAGGCATAGCTTTAGGGGATGGAGGTGCTGTTACTGGCAGGTTTTTGCCACTTTCCACACACCAGCAAAGGTGGTGGTGACTTGTTTGCCATTGCATGAACAGTAATCTTTGAGAACTGACACTACTGGAACGTAGTAAGCTGGACAGGGGAGCATGAAACCGGTGCCGTCCCCACTAAAATCGTAATGGTTAAAACCATTTTAAATATCTGACCTGGCCCGTGCTACTTAAGAGCACAATCTATTTGAAAATTGGTTTCCTAAATCTTCTTAGGGAAGAATCAGAATTTGTAGTGCATCATCTCTTCCCCAGCTTCTCCTGCTGTTTGAATCAGTTTTTAAATACGGGAAGGGAATCAGCAGTAATTTAACCAGTGCTGATGATTTCTAATCTGCTATAAGGAAAGACGCAGCGTGGACTGAGCCATCCCTCCCGAGCGGCAGCAGCCCAGCTATCCCATTTGGAATTTGCTGCTCTCTACATAAGCACTTACTGCCCGTAAGTGAAAACACGCCTGGAGGGCCAGGCCTTAACATAGATAGAGCACGGAAAGCTGGGAGACATAGAGCATTGCCTCGAAAATAAGCCTTGGGGCAGGCCACGGGTCTGACACAGAGGGGCTTTAGCGCGTAGCTGGGATGTCTGCGGATGCGGGCACAGCGCTGGACAAATAAAAGCGTCGGGAAGTGCTGACTTGCTGTGCAGCCTGGAGCAGGTCCTGTTTCCTCCTTGACTCGGTTTCTCCCACTATAAAACAGAAGCGATGCAGCTCGCTAAAGCTCTTTCCCAGGTTACCTGGTGAATATATTGCTCTGGAAACAGGAAGACTATGTGAGCACACAGAACTGCTTTTAGTGATAACGTTACAAAACCCAGGTTTCTCCAATACTCCGTTGAACTAAATATAAAGGATTTGTGCTTGTGACAGCCAAAGCTGCACATTCAAGGCTGCAGAGACAGTGTAGTATCACTTTGGATTTGCCTGCATCATCTCAGAAATCTGCATGCTCTGATGACTATGATAAATTTGTGCTTTAAAACCACTAATGCTTCAGTCAGAGCTGAGCTCAGGGGATTTTATAGCAGCGTTCTTGTCTGCCTTCAGCTCTGCAGGGGGCTCTTCTGGCTCCAGAGATCTGTGCTTGACAAGAGAGGCACCAGCAGGAAGGACTGCGGCTCCGGGAGGTGCATGCCTTACCTAATTTCTCACCTCCACAGTTTGCAGCATACAGTCATGAACAAAAGGTTTGCGTCCGTGTGGATTTTCTGTTCCTGGCAAACCGGGAGCCTCAGGAGGGAGGGTGCGAATATACCACATTCCCAGTGGATGTCACTGCATTGTGCCTTCGCATAAAATAAAGGTAAGCCCCACATAACCTCTGCTGGGAACATACTATTAAAGTCCTCAGACGCAAATAAACTTCCTTCCTTCAGGACTGGATTTGACCTGCTTGCCTAGCACACATTTTGGACTGAGCTGCAACGGCCAGTCTTCACAGGATGCTGCCCTCTTTGAATAACACACTGAACCGTGCAGACGACATTCCCAGGGCAATTAGCACCCTCCAAAACGCTGCCCAAGGTGGCACAAAAGCAGAGTCTCTTTCCAGACCTGTTTCCGGTGAGCAAATAATCCAGCCCCTGTGTGCATAGCTCATTCTCCTCAGGATTTCTGTGGATGTGGAGCACACGGGAGACATTAAAATACCTGATATGGGTAACAAATTATTTCTGTCCCTGCAAAGGAGATGCAAATTACATAGTGTTCCCATGGCTCCAGTGTGGTTTGCACGGCTGCATGCAGAACAGCCTTGCTATGCCTACCGTTTGGCTGGCTGATGGGCCAGGGGGATTCCATCATGCATTTCTAGACGGCAAAACTTTAATTGTAACATCCAAACCATAACATCACAGTTGTCTTACTATGCCTGCTTTCAATAGTTTCCTTCCTTTTCCCCCACCTGAAGCCCTGGTTTTATACCAAGATATTTTTCAGGAGATATTCTGGTCCTCCCGTGTTTGAAAGTGGCTCCCAAATTTGCACCCTAAGCAGTTTTGTGAGCACATTCGTGCTGCTCATCCCAAGGTCAAAATAAACTCTAAACAAGATCTTGGAACGGCAGTTGATGGTTCAGTGCAATTTTCTCCCCTCCTTTTCCAATACTTCCCTTCCAGGCTGGTAGTAATCTTCTGATCTCCATTTTAAGCAACAACTTTCCACGCATTACCCAGTCTTTGTCCAAAGCTCAAGTAGCTAGACCTACTGCATATCCCTTACGGGGGAACCCCTCGATTCCTAACAAGAGACATTACTGCCCCTCGTTCACAGAACCACGTGGTTCTTTACTCTCAGTCTCGATGCCTAATCTCAACTTGTTTGTTGGGTTGAAAATTTGTCATAGAAAAAGTAGGTGACATGGTGAAGAGCCTTCAGAAATACGGTGTGTGGAGGCTACAAATATCATCACCTCTTCTGCCTCTCAGTTCTTGAGAATTTTTCCTGAGTTCCAGAGTGATGGCCCTTAAGGGGCCAGTAGATGAGGTAGGCTTTCTCAAAGTGAAAGAAGAATTTGGATTTATCACTGTGGATTTATAATGTGGATCCTTCACATTGTTATCTCGGTCGCTCAGATCTGCAGCCTTGGTTTAGTCAGTCAAAGCAAGACAAGTCAGTGTAGGCCAAGAGCTTGTTCTTGGCGCAGATGTGCCGCTGGGAAGCTGTTTCCCCGGATCTTTTTCCCTAACGGTTTCATACAGGTCCTGTTCACGGTTTTCCGTTTGTCCTTATCCCTAGGATATTGCCGCAAACATCGCTAGAGAGCTGGGGAGTAGAAGTCACCTGGGAGGAAAGGTGTGGGGAAAGGGAGGGCAGTGTGGATGTCGGGTATCTATTGACTCCTAAACAGCCCAAGTTCAGAGTGACTGCACCCCAGCGTTACACAGCCGTCACTTGACAGCCCAAGAGCAATCCTTCACCGCGCTTCCTCCAGGCAGAGGCCTGCTGCTCCGGTGGGCTGTTTTGCTCTGTAAGAACAAGCATCAAAATGCCCTTTAATTCCCAGCATGTGTTGTCCAACTCATCCACGCTGACATGAGTAGAGCCTATTATTATTGCTGTGCATGCGCTCCTCATTTTAAGCTATTTATTTACAATATCAGTGCATTATTGCACAGCTATTAATCATTAGCTATTTTTTTCCTAATAAATACCGCTTCTGTGAGAGAGAAGTATTTCAGACCAGTCTGTGGTGGGGAAAGACAGAGTAGTTTTTTTGGTGTGGTTTTTTTTTTTAGCCAGTCAGCATCCACTTTGTCATCCTTTTTATGTTCCTAGAGCTTCAGTGGTTCATAAATTAGAGGGCAGTGTGTGTGGGAAGTCTACGTGGACTTTGTCACAGTGACAGATCTTGATGTGGTCTCAGAGAGGATGGGAGGGAGTTAGCAGGGATGGCCTAAGGCTTTCGGAAAAGATGAGCATTTTACTGACAGCAATTCGAAGCACAATGAATCGCAAGTGTTATCCCTGAGCTAGTTTGCTGATAACGCTTGTCCTTCTCCACGCATCTGCACAAGTGTATTTGCCCAAGATACTCAACATACTTGTTTTTCATGCTGATAAGGGAGCAGTGGCTAAAGAAGCACTTGTAGGAAGGAGCGTGTTCGCGTCATACATGCATAGGATTCATTTATCAAACCATTCCAGACTCACTCTTGTAGACGCCCTTCCGATAGCTGTGGCCCTCACAAGCCAAAAAATGCACTGGAACCTGGAGAAATGAGAAAAGAATGGCCGTGCAGCCTGCTACCAGCGTGGTATGTACTCAGCCAGCTCCTTACACCTGTATTTAAGAGTCTGAAATGAAATTAAAAACTTGCAAGTTACATGTGAAGTCTTGACAATGAAAATGCCAATCCTCACATGGAGGAACTACGGTTATGTTGAAATAATAACTGCAAGACTCCTGACTCCCCAAATTTTCTCCCTTCAGCTGCTGGGGTGACCTTTCCCAGGAGGAAGGCAGCCAGCTTGCCACAAACGGGATGGGCCAGTTGAAAGTTAAGCAGATTCCACATTGTTGGACTCCTCCATGTTCATAATCAGCTGATGCTGACCTTTGGGCTGCCATTCTGACCAGTCCACCAGAGTGGGCTCTTTGTGACAATGCACATCCCATCTTTGACCAAAGTCAACTGCAAACGTTGTACCGGAAGGTATAAAAACTTCATTGCTAATATCAGTTTTCAAATTATTTCATTGCATCCTGCTTTATGTTTGTGGGGTCAGCACCCAAAGTGCTTACTTGCTCATGCCCCGCAGGCTGTGGGACAATAAAAGCACGCTTACCTTATACCAAATAGCGTAATGAATACGTCTGGAACAAAAGCTGCTTTTATTGTTTAGGATCCAGAAAAGCCTAGGTTAGCATTTATTTCTCCAGCCTAGAAAGGCACGTATTGTTGGGGAGCGTGAGCATGACATACGTACCACAGGCCTGGCCCGGTTAGCGAGAATACATCTGTATTGGCGTAGTCCTGCGTCTGGGTGAACTGCAGAGAAAGGAGGGAGTACAGGAAAGCTGCACAGAGCAAAAGCACCAAGGAAGTGTCCAGCCAAGTCTTAGTCTCCAGAACAGAGAGATTTAAAACAGCCAAATGCTCCGTTCCTCAGGATACTTAAATCCATCAGAAATCTGATGCCTGAGTATTTTTGAACCAAGGACTATCCAAGCTCCTCAGCAGCACAAATCTCAGTGGTCCTGTGGGCACAGGCTCGTTTCTGACCTTTTGTCTTTGCAAACAATAGCTGCTACCTGGGGCAAGCAGAGACCCTCGGCGCGAGGGGCCTGCCCGTAGCTGCTGGTGCAGGCAGCGCGAGGGGCCCCAAATGACAGGGCACACGCGTTCCTGTCAGCTCATGTCTGTTCCAGGCAGTCACAAATCGCTCTTGCTTCTTCGCCCAGCTCCTTTACTCCTCCTCTCAGCACCTCCGTGACTGACTGCAGCTTCCTGCTGCAGCCTAAGCAGCTGAAGCATCTGGGAGGGAGGCAGCTGACGCCCACCCCGGCTCCTTCCTGACCCACAGCATCGCAGCTGCTCCCGTGCGGGGCTGAGCAGGCAGAGCTCAGCAGCTCTGGGAGCCACTGGACCTGGGGCGCACACACAAACAGCTCAGACAGACGGGTCTGGGACTGCCACCCTGCTTCTTTTGGGAACGACGGTCATCTGCACAGGGACCCAGCAGTCAGTGGCTAATGAGGTAATTTTGGGAGTTTTGAATGGCGCTTGAATAGCCGCTGTCAGCGCTATAACCACGAATGGCTGCTCCTGCCCGGGATTCTGATCTCCGAGATAACCATCAGCAGCTAGCACAGACCTTCCAGCTGACACTCGGCTTCTGGCCCTAACCAGAGCAGGAAATGCTTTGCATTCAGGTGGGCGCATCAATGCCCGGGGTATTACGCTAACTCTCGGGAGGACGGCCATTACGGCAAGAAACCCAGTCCAGCCCTTCAGGAAAATTTCCTAGCAGCTGTTGGACCACCAACGCATTGGCAGGCGCCTCATAAAAACACGTCAGCCGTGATCGAACAGAGCATTCCTGGGCAGGCAGTCGTGAACCGCCAGCGGGACCGAGCATACTGCCTCCTAGGTCCTTCCAGCTTCCCCTTTAAGGCACGCAGCTTATTCCTGCATCACAGTTGTCAAGTCTGTTGGGGCAGATGGACTTTCCTTATTAAGCTCCGTATTTTGCCAAAGCCACAACCTGGAATCTGCCCTCAGGGAATGTATTTCATGCAAGAAAAGGAAAAAAAAAAAAATGTTACTGACAAAAAATTGTTACTGAGGGAGTAGCAATCTCTCTGCCCTTCAGTCAACCCCAGAGGAGATGCTATGTATTTTATCAGCTTTTTTGTAGCGATGACTTTCTAAAGGCAGCGGAGCACATATGTGGGCACAGCAGGGAGCTACCATTCAGTTCCCCAACGATGGAGAAAAATCTGAACCCTCTACTTAATCCCAATCATGGGAATTTCGATTAGGTTTAAGTTCTTCAGTGATTCCCAATACTAAAAAACATCCAACCATATAAAATAAAATTTTGTAGTGGCTTCTGGTACTAACAGGGAAAGGGAAGTCAGTCCTTCTCCTTCGTTGCCTTCCCACCAGGGAAGCCCTGAGTCCTGGAAAGGATCCTTTGCAAGTGCTGAAGGCACTAGCGCGCACTGAGATATTACTGGGGAGCAAAGCTTTGAACGGTGAAACA
The DNA here is from genome assembly GCA_000699545.1 of Podiceps cristatus. Lineage (NCBI taxonomy): Eukaryota > Metazoa > Chordata > Aves > Podicipediformes > Podicipedidae > Podiceps > Podiceps cristatus. Next base: position 32,210 of record KL263642.1, read on the forward strand.
CAGGCTGTGTACCTGACGGAGAGGAAAAGGGACACAGGTTCTGGGTACGAGCTTACGGGCAAAGCCCTGTCTCCAAAGGGATGCATGCTCCCACGCATTTCGCCTGATCTGGAGGCTGAGCCGGTTCTCCGCGCTGAGAACTGAAACCCACCCGGCACCTTTTCAACAGCAGGTTCCCGCTGAGGGTTCCTACTTAGTGTCCCTGGTAAGGACAGTTCCTCCTTCCAGAGACAACGCTGGCTCTGCAAAATGATTTTCTGCACGGAAGTCAGCGGCTGAATGTGCAGAGGGCGTGACAGTCGGGCTACCTGCCAGAGCAGGGGAGCGGCGCCTGTGGCTCGCAGGGAAGGCTTGCCCTCTAAGGAAGAAAGCGATTTCTCTTCCCTCCTTCCAAATGCCGGGTCCCAGATGAGGAGAGGCCGACACAAATGCCCAGCCATGTTCCTTCTACACAGACTTTGTCATGGAGACGAAATCAGCTTCTCCAGGTGGAAACTGCTTCTGCAGCTGCTGCTTCCTGGGTGGGGAACAGCCACTTGTTCTTCCCGCTCTTACCCAGGGCTCAGAGAAGGGTCTTAACCTTTAATGAGCTCTCGCCACCCCGTTATCCCCACTGTGCTCTTGCCTATGGGGTCTTGTTCAACCTCTGCTTTTCTACATCTCCCGAAGAGGTGATCGTTCCTTCTACCTCAACCAGTACAAAGAAGGGCTGTAACACCAGAAGCAGCACGGATGCTGAGCCTCCAGCCAGGAGGCTGCATGGGTGGCAGGCTGTTCCCAGGCAGGTACCTACCACAGCTTCACTCTGTTCACCTTCCTTCCCCAACAAGTTTAGTTCGCTCCTATAAACGCAAAGCCATGGCTTTTGCAGGAACGGCCGCCTCTGCGAGCCTTCTCGCGACCGCACTGCCCTCCCCCAGGAGGCACTGTCCCTGCCAGGTGCCGCATGCTGTGCGGTACCCTGCATGTGTTTGAGTCTGTCCGATAGTATTATTTGCTTGGAAATATACTGAGCCCTTAATTCTGAAAATGGATTTTATCTGATGTGACTCTGAAGACCAGAAGAATATAAACCAGTAGTTCACTTTGGGAGGCAAGATGTAGCTCCCATCAGTCGAGCAGCCACTCTTACAGCAATAATGCATGAATTGATAGTTGCAGGTAGGGCCCAGCATGGCACCTGCGTGTTGGCTGACGTACGTGAGCTAAGGGAAGGGCGGGAAGCAACAAAGGGTAGGGGTGAATAAAGGCAGCCTCCAACTTAGCTGTAGCTCTTCCTCCTTCACTGCTTGCAGAACTTCCTCCTTGCCAAGCACAACAGGAACTGCACTCAGCATCTGTATCCTGCTGTAAGTAGAAGCCTGGACAGCGGAGAAAAGGGAGTGAAAACCATCATCCATCTCAGTGCAGATCACATTTCATTCTGCATTAGAGTCTGTCATCACTATCATCCTTCACTCCTGGTCTCAACACTAGGCATTCGTCCCTCATGATCCCCCTCTCCCCAGTCCCACGCGACGGCCCTTTGGGTCGCATTATAGGGTGAAAGCTGGAAGAACGTGGGGGGTGCAGGGAACACCTCTCCCAACTGCCCTGCTCCTGGCAGCTGCCCTGAAGTCTGCAATACAGACACCGATTTCCCCTGTTTCGGCCAAGGCTGCTCTGGTACCGAGCAGGGCTAAGCGGGTGTACTGAAACGTGGGTTCAGGTCCACAGCACTCACGTTCCCATCGCAACAGCGGGATCACAGGTTCCCGTGGAGCCGAGCAAGGAGAAGGTATTCATACTCGCTGCAGGAAGAACTGACGGGTAGCCAGGTTTCAAGCCTACAACCAAGATAGTTGATCTACCTCTTACAGCAAAAAGCAGGAATTTAATACATCTTCTGGAGACACGAGGATACTTAATCTGTGGGACCAGGAGAATGGTGAAGGACAGCAACGTGAGATGGGTTCTCGTAAGAGCAAGGACTCTCTTCTCATGAGACTCCTATCTCAGCATAAGCAAATTGGCATTCTGTCTGCTAACGGATTTAAGCAGCAGCAGCTGCTTACTTAAAGCAGCAGTGCACATTCTTGCACATGGGAAATCATTAAAGGTTTTACACTTGCATCCTTTAGGCAGGAGGACTCTTGGAGGGAAGCTTCTCCAAAGGAATCTCCCAGCCGGAGCGGGTGAGCTGCGAGAGCGATGAGGACAGGCTCCAGAGCCCTGCGTGTTTTGTCCAGAATGGCTAGAAACGGGGGGAGAATTTGCACAGCCATGTACAGGAGTTTTATGCGGTGGAAATAAGGAAGTAATTCCAAGGTGAAGTGGAATTTAACATCCTCGGCAGGACAGAACACTTGAATGTCAGTTGCTGTGGGAGAGACACAGAAAAGCTCAGACTTCCCACAGATTTAATTGTGTTATCCCAGTGCCATCCTAACTGGCGTTTGTGCAATGCTCCTGCTCTACCTCAGTTTCCCTCTGCTTCACTCAGCACAGCCGCCGGCCGTCTCCTCCTTCCTCCCAACCCTCTCCCATTTAGATTCCCCTCCCTCCCTCCTTCCCCAAACCAGGACAGCAGAGATGACACAGAGATCACTCTGCACAAGGTCTCCATCCCACCCCTCTCCTCACCTGCCTCTGCCAGTGCGTCCCTGGGCCGCCGGGCCTGCCCCCTCCCCTGGGCTGGGCCTGGCCTTGCCACCGGCAGGTGACTCTGAGGACAGGGGTGGGAACTGACAGATCCATCTCCTGCAGAGACGCTGGTTGCGCTGCCCTCCTGCCCAGACGCATCGGGCACCCGCTGTTCTGGGCTCTGTACCAACATGCAGGAAGGCGACTCTTGGCTTGAAAAACTTTCAGCCTAAGCAAGAACAAGGCAGAACATGCAGGGGACTTGAACAGAACTAAGTGCAGGCCAGGGTGGAGGCACACGGTAGCAACTAGAAGTTTGCTGTGGAAGTTTGCTGGAAAGCTATGGGGAAAAAAAATCATTAAAATGAAAATAAAAAGACTTTTAGCAAAACATCCCCTTCAGTACAGGTTTTACATTCAGTATGTGCAATCTGAAAGGTTTTCCCACTCATTGTATACAACATTTCGTACACATCTGAAAAATAAATTGCTTAGAATCCAGCATTTTATGTGAGCCTATAAATAAATATTCCTCTGTTGGTCCGTACTTCAAACGCTGCAGCTTTGGGCTGCTGCATGAGAGGTTGTAGACTAGGAATTGACAAGAAAACCAGGCTGATTCCATCCACTGGTCCAGCATGAGAGGACTAAACACAGTAATTAATACAAGGTAACTCTCTTTCCACCACTTCAGATGTTGTTATTATCCGACAGATCCCACACCTAAAAGAAGCAGAGAGCAATTCTCCGTGTCTCCACAGCTCGTCGCTCTCCCACTCCACAACGCCAGCTGTTCCCAGCCAGCAGACAGCCTCAGAAAGCGGAGAGACAGAGCGCCGGGAATCCAGCTCCGGGAATCGGCCGGAGCAAAACACCAGCCACGGAAACAGGGGACGGGAATTAATTCTGCTGCTCTGCTCCACCGCGGATCCCCTTGGTTTACCTGGGTAGCTCCAGGTGCCTAGCAGGAACTACTCGGTCGCAAACAGTAAGTTACATGCTCTGAGTTTCCCTCCACCCTCTGAAGTCACACAAAACGCAAGTACAACCTGAGAGCAGAAAGAGGAGATTTTTAAATCAGCATAGGTTCACCGAGTCCAAACTGTTTAAAGTTAAAGTTTATTTGTATTCTTTGTAGGAATATCAATAAAAGACCTCAAATGTATCTATATCTGTACATATTACAAGAACCTTCAAAAATTATTCACAGAACAAAAATAAATCTTCTTTAGAACAAACCCAGGCAATGAAATGCAGAAATGGATCTCAGAGACCAAACAGTCCAGTGCTACTAGCATAAAAATACGGCTTGAAAAACAAGTTTATTACTTTTTAAGGTGTACTTTGTTGAAATAAAAAATAAATTATTTAGAGCTATCATTGTAAAACAGTTCTGTGTAGTAACACTCTTATTAAGGCCCTTGAGACAGAAAAATCTATTTTTACAGGTAGGATTCCTGGCAGGCATGGTCCGTAACAACACGCTCGCTCTCATGGGAATTAACTGTGGAGAAGGAAATACCGAAAAGCATCGGCCCAGATTTAACCCTTTTTGCTCTGTCAGACTTGGCTGGATACCTGTGGCTGACCACGCTAGTCACTGACGTACATACATGTAACGGTTCAACTCAGACAGGAATTGTTCTCCAGGAACGACACAGACAGGTTTGCAGAACACAGACAGAATTCATACATACACGGTGCCCTTAGCAGTAAGTATTGCTGACACATCCTGCGGGCACTGCTGTAAAAATTAACGGACTTCAGTCATTGAGTTTTCAGATCAAGTTAAAAGCTGGTGGGTTTAAACGAGCGTTAAAACATGAAATTAATATGTCATGTAAAAAAAAAAAAAAAAAAAAGAACCTAAGCCAACCCAAAGTAATTGGAAGAACGTGAAATGAAAGCCATTTCTTGGACAACTTATTAGATGGTTACAGAATTTATTACTGGATACACCTCATATTCATTAACTAGAAAACGTACACATCCCTTTCCACGCTCCTTTGGATCCCCTGCTTAGAGTTATTCCACTGGAGGGGAATGTTGCAAAATGTGCAGCTGTATGACTCTCTGCTTTTAGGCCTCGCTGCCCTTTTCTAACAGGTCGGGGAAGTAACAGACGGTAATTCCCGGACATGAAACCTGTCTATTTCCTTTCACAAAAAAGGCCCGAATTCCTCGAGTTGCAAAGAACAGGCAGTTACAGGATGCTGCTTCTGGGCCGTGCTCCCTCTCTTCTCCACTAGTGCCTGCCCACGTCCTTCTGGTCACCTCTGCTCTTCGCACATGCTGCAGCCGCCGCACACAACATGGCACAAGGTCACAGCGCTACAAACCGCCGCTGCGTTCCCTGCCCCGCCGTGCTGGCGGTGAGCTTTTGCCGAGAACCTGGAAGCCCGGGTGGCTCGTGGTTTGGGAAGAATCATCCTAGAGCCGGACTGCGGAACCAGCAAGGACCGAGATGCCAGGATGGGGCAAATTTTCTGTTTTAGTCTTAGGAACACACAAGTATTGCTCCTAGACGCTATTAAATTTTTCCTGCACTACTACAGCTTTTTCCAAAGGAGAGCAGCAGTCGCTTGCAGCAGCATTAGACACAGACTGACGCATTTGCTGCAAGTGTGACCCAAACCCTAATGTCTATAATGCTCATCATCAGACTTTGCACTATTTACGATTCTCTCACTGCTGCAGAAGCCCCCTGGCTACTAGTTTTAAACCAAATGCGATCAGGCCCAGTCAGGGCTCTTGCTCCAAAACAGAAAGACCTTTTAGCTGCCACGTGGTTTAGTGCCACTTGAATTTTACCAGACTGGACAAAATAGAAGCTGGCGTTTTCACATATTGTCAGCTTGAAGCGGCTTAACATTTCTCTAGAAAGCTGCCTGGTAACAAACTAGGGGAGAGAGCTGCCGGCAGAACTCGGGAGCACAACGTTTTGTTCTGCAGCTCGCCAACTGCGGTCTGGCAGCGCTGTGAGTCTGCGGCCTTCACCCCCTTTTGGGTCGACAGGCAGCTTCCCCTCTGCAGCAGGCGCGAGAACTCTGAGTACACTTTGCACCTCAGGGGAGCAACTGAAATAGAAGAGAAACAACCAGCCTAGCAAGCAGCTATGAGGACGATACGGATGGGTCAGACTCTCTTAGAACAGCAACTTTTCCTAGTCTATGAGCTTAAGAAATACATAGGAGAAGGTACATTATCAGAATGACATATCCCTGAAGACCTCAGCAAAATGTATCGATCTTGGGGCAGGAATTATTTCCCCTCTAAAAATCAGGGCTGAAACGTTGCCCCTTTTGCATTTCTCTGCAGAAAGCGAAATGGACGCCTCCGAGTCTCCACCACGGAAGCATAGAGCTCAGCCAGAGATCTTCGACAGATTACCAGAAAGCTGGGGAGCTCTGGTGAGACTGATTTCCCAAATTAATGCTAGACTAAACGCTACCAGAATGGCATATCCGCTTCTGCCTCGTTCTAGTCAGCGTACTCCTACGACCACTTGCTCTGGCGTCTCAGTCACTGAACAGCCATACTATTTGCACTGCGTAGTTAGTGAGCAATGCACATGCCCATCTGGAAAGGCTGCTTTTCAGAACAAGTTTTCCACGATGCAGCCATGTAATTATAGTACATAGCAAAGGGCAGATGCAGATCGCACAAAAATACTCAACAAAAAGGGGTTTGCAAAGGTTTCTTGTAAAAGAGAGCTACTCACTAGATAGATTCATGTAAACTCAATAGAATGCCTGCGGCTGTGATGCGTGAAGGAAGGAGGAACTTAAAGGCACAGTCTGAGGAAGAAAATATCAGAGGTCAGCAATGACCCAGAGCTGGAAGACGGTCTGGAAAGTATTGAAAATAAATCACTACTGAGCAAATGCAGAGCACAACCCCAGGTGCGTCAGACTTGGCTACGACACACCAAGAACACGACAGGGATGCTCCTTGGCCCGCAGTACCAAGTCACATTCGAGCCGCCAGAGCAGCTTTGATCTGAAAGAACTAAGCACTAAATGTAAATCCCAACTCACTGCAGACAAGTCTCCTCTAGCTCTAAAGCAACCCCAAGGCCTTGCTAAGAGATTCATACTCATTTTCCTTGTAGATCTCTGTATTTATGCATAGTTAGTAACGTAACCTACTTGGGTGATGATGCTCAACTGAAGTATCGTAACACGATAATCAAGCAGACCCGTTAACGCTGCGCTCTGTCACAAGCAGCAGTTGCCCACAGAGGTGAGAGCAACTCCCTTCCAAAGAACAAACAAGCTTGACAACAGCCACGGAATTTGGGTCCTCAGTATTGCCAAGCCTTCATGGGCAAGGCAACATGGGTCACTTTCAGGACGTCGAGAAACGCCTACATTTTTCACATACTACGATTTTAGAGATTCAGACACTGAGGCCAGAAAGGACAACCAGATCATCAGTTCTGAGCGTCTCCATATCACAGGCTGTAGGATTTCAGCCAGGCACCCCCACAGCCACCTCAGTAACTTGCTCCGAGTTGCAGCCTGAACCGCACACACCCCACACCGAGGCACCCTCTCCAGGTTTTGTCTCATTTTGAAGTGAACTTTTCCAATTTCTAATTTCCATAACTAGTTTGAATGGTTAATCACACTGTTATTAGTATACTTCTCTAATTCAAAATTTTAACTGCTGTTGCAATAATTTCCTTTACTTGGAGAGTTTGGGGGCTAGAAACGTATACCAAAAGGTACAAGTGAAGATTCACACACCGTTACTTGACTGAAGAATCTGGGGCTTTAAAAAAAAAAACCCTCTCGGACTAAGTATTGCGGCATTTGATGAAATAATGAGAATTGACAATACTCTGTCATTTATTGTTAATCTTTTACAGTTTGTGAATGTCATTATCTTCCAAGAGAAGGTCACTTTGTCATTATATATGCATTCACATACAGCCTGTAAGTATGCTTCTATGAAATGCAACTGAAAGTAATTGGAGATGAATGCTTACTCAAAACTCCTTAAGAAAAAGCTGGTGTGTACAGAATCTCAAAAACACCCCTTTAAAGTATCCAGAGAAAGGAAAAATCCATGGAAATGGAAGATCTTTTAACACAAACATGCTTTCTTTCATTGGAACTAGACGGGCTAAGCTAGCGGCTGGCATAGTGAAGTTGAACGAGAGTTAAAATTTAGAAAACCTCTAGGAAAAGGGAAATTTTGCACAGGGAAGTCTACTTTGCTGGGCAGGGGCACCCTTCGGTTAGCCCTTTCCTCAGAGCATCAACCTGACTGTTCCTGATGGAGCGCAGAGAATGAATTCGGGGTGCCACTGCAGGCTGCGTAAAGTGGGGATCAAATAGAAATTTTTTAAAAAAAGTATTTACAGGTCTGTAAATTCTCAAAACAGAAAATATAAAACTGCATTAGAACTGGGGTAAAAAAAGAAAGAATCCTACCTTGGAAAAACTGCAGATTCCCTCTGTCTGTTTGACGGGAAGCCTGACTGTGTGCAAATGCAAGGAAACAAGCTCGCTGCTCCAAGGTTTTACCTTTTTCAGAAAGACTGAAAAATTTTTGCTGGAGTCCTACCGAAAGCAGGTACAGGATCCAGCCAGAGCCAATTTTCTTGCGAAAATGTCTGCTATCGAGCTTGCCTTCAGTTAAAGAACAGCTAGAGAAGAGGGGAATAAAACCGGCAGACGAGTTTTCTTACAGAATTCATTTCACTACTATTCCACTCCACTCATGTACTTGTATCAGTCAGCCCGATATATACAGCTGCTGCCTAATGTAACCCGCTGCTCATCTCTCGCTCTCTCACCCACAACACACATGCACTCACACCCCCCTCTTCCTCCTCCAAGGACTGCAGTGCTTTCAACAAGAGAAAAAATAATAATAAAAATAGCAATAATTAAAAAAATCTACAGTATTCACTTCCTTTTGGTATATTACATCAGCATTTTCTGTACACGACCCAAGAGCTCCCTCTATTTACACAGTGATATGGAAGGACTTGTTCTCGGGAGCCTGGTTCTCCTGGCCTTGAGGGGGAATTAAAGCCCACCTTGCAGAGTTCTTCTTTCTCTTTTCTGTTTTATTAGCAGCATTATGTAAACCTGTGAGGGGAAAGGGGGCTATTTCGAAGGTTTCTTGAGTCTGCTCCCTCTTGCCCTTCTCCTGGGGAGATGGCCGGCAGCATCTGCCCAGTTAGCAGCTGCTGTTTTTGAATTCACCATTCTCCGTGATGGAAAGCTTGGTGGGATTGGTGGGGGAGATGCCATTGCGGACTTGCATGCTGTAGCGCTCCTTCACCTGCGTCAGGGCACTCATCAGCCGTGTGTTGGCAGAGTCCAGGGACACGATCCGCTTCTCCTGCAACAGACACCCCACAAAGTCAGAGCTCCTTCACAAATGAAACGCCTTTGCCCCACAAGCCAGCTTCACGGGGAACTTCCAGCACACGGGGCTGCGACAGGGTCTTCAGATGATTTCTAGGCAGAGGCAGCTTGGCTAACATTCTCTGGGGAGATGGGATGTCTGCCTCTTTCTGTTTTCTGGGGGTGACACAGGCTTTTCACGGGCCGGTCTGGCCCTCCCGGCCTTTGTGTGCGATGGAAGGTGACAGTGAGACAAGGTTACCTTGGTGAACTGAGCCAGTCACAGTGGCTTTGTCCAGCCAGCCTCCAACCGAGGCAGATGGAAAGGCGGTATTGTGCCATGGGAGGGGGGGAAGGGGTGGTGTTAATAACAACAATAGCCAATTTATTTTGTTTGGTTGGTTGGGTTTTTAAATAGGTTAGAAAAACAGAAACAGGCAGCAGAAAATAAAAGTGGTGGAGGTTTCATCTGGCAGAGAAAAGTGCAAGTGGTATCTAACGGCCATTGTCTCTGTATTTTGGATGGAGTGTGCTCAGAATAAACTCATGGTATGCTGGAAATAAATAAATAAATAAATAAAAAAAGCAGATCATGGCAGCCTGCAGTCACCAGCAGGAGCGAGGGTGCAAGAGCAACATAGAGAAGAAGCAGCCAGAAGCTAAAACTAAGGGGTTATTGGAGGTGAAGGGGAAGAGGGCAGTGTGGGCGGAGGGGAGATGCCATCGACAGGACACAAAGAACAAACACTGAACACGCTGCTCCTAGACCCATTCCAGCTCAGAACGGCTCCCGGGCTCCGCCGAATCCAGGGTTCCCACATCCCAGTTTTGGTTCTTCTGGCACAGAAAGTGCTAGCCTCCACTTTTAGCAGACTAAATTTATAAAATATTAAAAACCCTTCAACAAAACCCAGGCTGCTAACAGCTAGATTATCTGCGGTGGGACAAAGCACCGGAGGGTCAAGCCGAAGAGTTGGTGGCACAATTAGAAATCATAATTTTCATCTTCCCTCAAAAAAAAAAAAAAATGCAGCCACACAAAGCAGCAACAGAGATGACAAAAGGTAAATACTCTCCATGCTACCAGCTGATTGGCTTTTTTTTTTTTTCTTTGAGAAGGAAAAATGTCTAATTTACTTGAATGAAAAAAGCTGCATGCAGGAACTTTTCCCAGTCCAGCCCACTGAGAAACAAAATGGAAAGAAAATTGATGCACAGAAGGCACAAACACGAAGGGATAGTTCAGACATACGGCTCAGGAGACCTAAGTGCTACCACAGCCCCTTGAGACTTTGATCCCAGCACATCAGCTGTGTAGTACGTCAGTAAATCAAGTAATGTTTGCTTTTCTCCATGGCCTTCCCCACAGGGGTAAGTGTTAAGGTGCAAAAACAAAGCAGAGTTTAAGTACTGCTTGTATTACAGCCCTGAAGAGACCCATCTCTGTACAGCAGAGCAAACGGAGGAGGTGGCACGAGAAATCACCAGCCAGCACTTGCCCTGATCCAGTCAACGTCAGGAAGGAGAATGAACATGGAGGATTTAAAGGCCTCAGCCTTTCCTGCCATGCTGAAATAAATCCTGCAAAATACAACTGCCTTAGCAGAAACGTGTTCCTCAGCAAGTTAAAGCTCCTCCTCCTTGGACTAAATTTCACCTGGACTATATAATTTAAAATTTCTTTCCAAAATATAGCTTTCCAAAGAGTTAAAAATGAAAGGCTGGTTATTTTCTGGCACTGACGAGCGCTCACTGTGCCAGTTTGCAAAACAGCTGGAAACCTGCACTTGGAAAATCAATCTTAAAAGCATGAGCTCCACACGTAGAGGCATCTTCTCACTCAAAAGAAAATACAATCTAGCAAACACGTCTGGAACAGAGGTGAATTGGGCACAGGGAGCGGGAGGAGCTGGAATGGGTAGGAGGTCAGCGCGCTGGGCCAGGACTGGGTACTGCTCAGCTAGAGAACTGATTGGGTTTACTTGCCTGTTTGAATTATCTCATCCCCATTTATGACCTGTAATTTAACACAGCGGAGATGTCACTTGCAATAGCAACTGGGCTAGTAACTCTTTGCAGCTCCGCTGCTCCAAGGAGAGAGTTTAGCCAGGCCTAGCCCCTGCTCGGTCAGGGGGGCCCAGGGCCAGCCTCGAGCACAAGGCACTGCCCAGAGCCACGCGGCCAGCACGCGTACCCAGAACAAGGCTGTCCCGGTGCATCGGTGCAGTATGGGGTGCCACGCCTGACCGCAAGACCAAAGAGCAAATCCTGAAAAGCATCTTGTGCCGCTGTAACTAAGCACAAGAAGCCTGGGTTCCTGTTGTTTCCTAGCAGCCATTTAACTCTTCAAACAGGCGTGGATAAGCCAGGTTCCAACTCCACTCTGTAAATTCACATAAAAAGACCTTTTCTGTTCTAGCCACTGCTATATATCCCTTTGCCAAACGAATCACAGAGTATGAAAAGTCTTCCAAGTGCAACTTAGAGGGATCGCTACAGAACCCAGCCAACACTCGGGCTCCTCTGGTGTGTCTGTTCTGAATCTTTTGTGTTTCTTCTTCTGCTCAGGTCCCCACGACAGGGCAAGGACAACTAAGCTCCCCCACTGACACTGACGCAGTTAGGGTTTGCCAGTGACCTTGCTGGCCCAAGTAGCTAACAGCACTTCAGAAGAAAAGTGTCAGATTGAAAGAGGCATCATTAACACTACTGTTTTGCCACTGCTTTTTGCACAATTTCCACGGCATCATTTGAGCGAGCGTGATCAAGGACCAGACCTTCCCAGCCCCGAGGGTGTGGGGCTTCCACAAGTGAGCAGCCGTCCCCTTGCCAGCGGGTTACGCCGAGGGATCAGACCGGTCCACTCTCCGCCTTGCCCTGACTCTCACCAAGCCCGAGAGCCTGCTGGCATAGACAGATTAACAAGGGCAAGGGCAAGTTTCTTATTCAGTCACATCTCTCAAATCCTCTAACCCCCTAAAATTACTTTTTACGAGTTTGCTCAGTGCGCCCTTCACCTTCTTGAGGCAGATGAAAAAGGCACCAGCTCCTTCAAAAACCAGGCTGCTGTTTGGACGAGCTGCCATTCCATCAGTGATTAACAGATGCCCTGACCATGCCTATCCCCCCCAAAATGGCCCAGCACGTTCAACTTCTACTCCAGCTTCCACTTGCCATACTCCTTGCTCCTGTCCTGTTCCCCCACCACCAAGAAAATAAAAAAATACAGAGACTGACTGCACTCCTGTTCATTCTCCAGCACTGCACTCTCCCACGTTGTATTTCACTGCAAGTCCTCACAGGAAGGATTTAATCTTGAGCTGCATCTAGAAAGGTGTCTCCATGTAGAGCACCTTGCACAGTAACTAGGAACTGTATGTGGTGTAATTCCAGGAGGAATTTCTTTTTATTCTGCAAGGCTAGGTAAAAGAAGTGCCATGTTACTGTGCACAAGTGATTTATTCAGATTAGATGGTATGGATCCCAAAATCCAGCTTTCATGCACTGTCTTTCTGAAGAACTGTGAGAAAATGGGCAGAGGCAGCAGGAAATCTAGAACTTCTCAAATTATCAAAAAGAAATCTGCTATAAATATGCTCCTAGTGTTACTAGGCTTTTAAAAACACAACTTTTTTCTACTTTATATTTTTCCTATACTTCCATGTGAGCTCAAACATTTCTATTATCACTGACGGATCATTCAACAGGAAAAAAACGACCAGGGTTTGCCCTTTAGTGCCCAGTTACACCTATATTCTAATAGCCCAGTACCATCTTTAACGATGTCCAACTGAGCCTCTGCCCCGCCACTCTTTGTGGAGGCCAACAACTTTCTGAAATAACTTGGGTTATTCCTGAAACAGGTTGTTGTTTTAAGATTATCTGCTAAAGAAAGTTTACAGTTGGAACTACTGAAAAGCCCAGAAGCGGTAAAGATGTTCTCCAAATGCAAATGTCACAAAGGTAACGTGGCAGGCAGAGATCAAGCCAGCCCCAGGTTCTTCGTACAAGCTTTGCTCTCTGGGATCAGCACAGACACGGAAGGAAAGCTGAAATGATCCCAGACAATACACCCCATGCATTGCCCACCGGGTCCCACTTTCCACAGCCAACTTGTCTGACTGAGGCAAGCACAGCAGGTTTGTGGCAAAGTGGGCATTTCTCCGGGACTGACGTGGACAGTCAGGTGGGGTGAAACGCCACATATGACATCATACAGAGCAGCGCTCCATTGCAAGCATTCTCTTTTCTTGACTGGGACGTTCAAAGCCATGCTTTTAGCTTGCATAGCTGAGACGCATGCACATGGCAAGTAAACTATGCTGGTATGAGGGACACAGCTTTTCCAGAGTTCCCAGGCCCACACTCGGAATGACGTCGACACAACGCACCACTATTCCTTTACCCCCCTGGGACCTCATAGAGAAGGATTTGGAGAAGCGATCAGTCCTGTGATTCGTTGCCAGGCTGTCTCAAAGCCTAGCGTCAGGCAGTGAAGTCTTTATTAAGGAAAAACCCCAGTTCTCTCCTAGAAGGCAGTCAGTCACACGTGTGACACCATCGGCCAACACTGGCTTGGGAGCGAGGTAACAACACTGGGGGCAGGAGAATAGGGGGAAATCATGGGTTCTACGCACAGAACACTTGGTTCTTGGAGATCCTGAGCTCCTTACCTGTGCATCAATAATTTTCTGCTTTGCATCGATGACAGCTTGCATCTCTGCATGATCCTTCTTCAGCTCCTCTTCAACTGCCATGAGTCTGATGAGCAAAAGAGGGACAAATTAGGACAGTTTGATACTGTTCTGATGTGTTTCAGGTACTCTGGGTTGTTGGTTTGACTTCTCCGATTGTCCTGGCTCTGCAAGAGAAGAATTCTGCTGCACTCTGAAAAGCTTATCTATCCATCTGACGGTCCCAATTGCCTAACCCTGTTATTCTCAAAATGGACATTGCCAAAAATTCAACTGCTCTAAAAAATTACTGCCTGGAGTACAGATTCCAAAAAAAGCAAAGAGACCAGTTATAAATACAGCAAAGACCAGGGTTAAAAATTCCTAAATCTTTTCCTTCAATCTCCTGGCAATCTGAGGCAAGTTCCCACACCTGCATCTCCGTTTCTTCTTCTCTAAAGCAGGACAGTACCAGTCCAGAGATGCCAAGAAGCCCATGCAACTAATTTCTTTCCTGTCAAAGAGAACACGTGACAGAGGGGAGCTTCTTGTCCTACGCAGCCCCAAACTTTCCAAAGCTCACCTGCTGATGATACTTTTCATCTGGCTGTCCTTCTCCTCCTGCTGCCTGCGCAGCCTCTCCTCACTGTCTTCCAGCCTGGACTTGTACTCCATTAGCAGCTTCTGCATTTGCTGCTCTTGCACCAGGAGCCGCCGCTCATACTCCTCCAGCCGTCGACTTGACACCTTCAGGCGCTCCTTCAGCTTCGCTATCTCTTGTTCATACTGCAGGTGGAAGGAAAGAAGGAAAGAAAGAATCAGATGCAAAGGAAAAAGGAAGAGATCAGATCATTATAATCTGCTGCTATTCAAAGGAGGACTTTTTTTTTTCATGAAAAATAAAGTGACAGAATTAAAGGAAATGACAAGCAAACATCTGTGAGCAACCACAGACAAGGAGCACGCAGGCTCCCACTGAGCATTAAGCTATTCCCACACTGCAGGATGTCAGTCTGTAGCACCATTTAAGCACTCAAGAGGGTTCTGACATGGCTCCTCAGCCCTGACCAGTAACATCCCCAGTTACTCCAGATGCAAGGAGTTCCCAGACAAAAGTGGCTAATAGTGCTCAACTGTGACAATGTCCTGGGGTGACCAAACTGAGAAAATGGACCAGTGTGGGACCCAGGTAACTCGCTCTTCAGGACCTAATTAAGGCATGAACCACATGTGAAGACAGAGCAAACAATTCACTACAGAGTAGAGCCTGTAAGTTTACTTGGCTGAGGTTCTGTTCTTAACGTCACTGTGGATAAACACTTCTGCAACAGTGCAATGAATCTCAACATACTCCACTTTGGTTTGGGTTCATTTACCTCACCTAATAATCCGGTGTTCTTGCTCCTTGTCCACCAAACATTCTCCTCCTCCTCGCTCCCTGCCCTCTCAAAATACCAAAACTCTTACCAGACTGTAAGAGGTCTCTTACAGTGATTGCTCTCACAAGGAGAGCAGAGCGACAAAGCTTCGCTTGCAGCCTGTTCAGGTAAGACAGCTTGGTTTCTTCGGAGTACTGAGGATCTTAGCTTGGGAGCAGCTTTCTCAAACCTCTTACTAGACTGTAAGAGGTCAACATGTAAGTGCTACATCGCTGTAGCAGCATATAGATGTAACTGTATTTGGAAAAAATGCTATCTACTCTCAAAAATAAATCTACTCCTTAAAAAAAACCCAAACAAGATTGTGGACATTTTTGTGTAGCCCAGAAGCACTGTACCACCTAGATGACAAGCATCTGCCTCAGGTGAAGCCCAAGACAAAATCTGAGTGCAACTACTGATGAAGACTGAACTACATTTACAGAGCCTTGTACAATCACTTAGCATATCCTAAGCTACACTCAGTCAGGTTAACAATCATATGTTTTTTGGTTTTTTTTAATGGAGTTTAATGATCACTAAAAACTTTTGCAAGCATATAAAAGTGGCAGTACGCTGCAGCTATAGTGTTGTCATAAAAAATAATGACTTGAGCAGGATCTAATACACTTGGGCAGTGACTCACAGTGCAAGTAAATGCCAAGTAGCAGCCTGTAACGTACAACCCCTCAGCTGTGTCAGTTTGCACCCATTTGACGTGCTACTGCCTGTACGTGTGTTAACATACAGTATGGGATCCTGTACTGCAGATGGGTGTGACAGCACGTATAGCAGGACGTCGCGCCAATAAAACCTGTGCTTGAAAGCACGACTGTCACAGCAGCTGTAGTGTGGACAGGACTCACTGGCACCCTCGAGTCGGCTGCACGCAGAACAAAATCTACCTTCTCAGCATGCTTGACGTCATCTGGATTCTGCTCTGCGTCCTCTTCTACTTCTTCATACTGTCCATTATTGAGAACCCATGCAGCTGTCCTTTCCACTGGTGACATGGTGGCAGAGTCCACAGGCGACTGAACCTGGAGCAGAGATACCTGTAAGCTTTCTTCAGAGAAACTACAAACGAATCAGCTCTAAAATCCAGCTTCTTTGGAGGAGAAAAATGCCTGTGAATCTGTCAGTCTCAGTGGATCCCCCAAACCTCTCCTGCAGAGATACTTCATCCTCCCTTGACTTTGGACCCACAGCACTTAAGTCCCTCTAAAACCAATGTATTTGAGAAATTTTTCTTCCTCTCTAAGCGAACTTCTCTCTGGAAAAGTTCTTGTTGCCAAATCTTGTTCACATCCACCTTTCCCCTTCACCATATTTTCAGTAAGGCTTTCTCAACCTGTGATTTCTCTTGCAAGGAGAAGAGAGCGACAAAGCTTCGCTGCAGCCTGTTCAGGTAAGCCAGCTTGGTTTCTTCGGAGGACCGAGGAGCTTAGCTTGGGAGCAGCTTTCTCAGCCAGGCTGCAGACAGCCTTGGCAATGGAGGACCAGCTGCGTGGCTTGGACACGAGACAGTGCAGCAGTACTTTAAAGTAGCAAAGAGGTGTAAGATTATCAGAGCAGCGCCTATCAGCTTTATTAGATGATCTACTGCAGCATATACACGCAGGCAAGGCCGTGAAAGGAAGTCAGGGCCAGCCGTGTTTACCAGAAGAACCCAGAAACATCATCAGACACTATCCAAAATCCGAAAAGCAAGCCAAGAAAAGAAACAAGAAACTCTCCGCCCGCCTGGGGAAAACATGGCTTGCTACAGATTCCAAGCAATTTTCATGGACAAAGACAAGTTTATAAGCACAGGAATTAGCATAATTACCCCTCAAAGAGCAACACTGTCTTAGGTTTTTGAGAAATGTGAAAGATTCCCCCCCCCTCCCCCCCG
>KL263642.1:49202-67820 GCA_000699545.1 Podiceps cristatus
AAGCAGCTCCTCAGCTCACTGCCTTGTTTCAGTATTGTACCGAAGTGAAACGTGCTCCATGCAGGGGGATTCTGAAGTCTCAGTTTCAGCAAAGAGCTTGTTTCAGTATTGTACCGAAGTGAAACGTGCTCCATGCAGGGGGATTCTGAAGTCTCAGTTTCAGCAAAGAGCTCCGTTTCAGTATTGTACCGAAGGGAAACGTGCTCCATGCAGGGAGATTCTGAAGTCTCAGTTTCAGCAAAGAGCTCTTTATGGGGGAGTAACAGCTTCTTTACACGAGTCGGGTGAGGGATTGTGTCAACCTCCATTGCTGTTTCTCTCATTGACGAGGACCGGGCTGGCGAGGGCTGCATACATCCTGTGCCAGCTCTGGCCAGAGGGTCTGCCCGCAAGGCTCAGCTCTCCCGAGCCGGGATGAGGACTTCAGCACTGGAAGAAGCCTCAGCAAGGGTGGGGTATAAAGGCAAAGGAACGAGTAGGAATTAGGCAAGAATCCCTGGATTTAGGCAGAGGCCTTTTCACGCGAAGGAAGTCTTCACAGCAGAAAGGCTAACAGCCCCTTTCAAGTGCAGTGTGACAGCCCAACAAAGCTCCTTAGATTTTTTTGATGGTATTTGCTGTCAGGCAGCCATAGAAAGGGAGACTGTGAACCGTGTGTGGCTCTACCACCAACAGGCTCTTCTCGGAGGTACACACTTTGGCTCTAGGGATCACTGGAGGAATTAGGAACAGCCATGGATGAAGAGTGTCACCGTTCACTGGAGTTATGGAGGACCGAGATAGCAGAAGGGTGACTAAACTACACCACCAGCTTTGTAACAGGTTGCTGATCTGCAGCAAACCTTGCCAAACAACTTTGCAAGCTGTAGGACAGGGTATTTTCAGCAACCAAACTCAAAAGGCTACAAAGACCAAATGGATGGCAAGCACTTCACATGCTAATGGGTTATGAGTTATACTCAAATAAAGAAGAAAAAAGGAAAAGCCTGCTAGGAACGCATATTAATTCCCCTCTTTGCCTCTCTTCCAGAGGAACACACTGACATTTCTGTTCCCACCTACCTACTAAATGGAAATGGAAGGCAAAAAGTGACCTCTCCCAGCAAACAAAGGGCCTAGCTCTACATTCAGAAACAAATGGGACTTGTAGAGAACAGAGTCTAATAATTATAACGCCCACAAAGCATGCCTAGAAAGAACATGCCCAGAAAGAACATGCCCGACTTCTCTTTTCTCTTTTTCTTTTTTTTAAATAAGAACAGAATTCCACGACATGATTTGCAATTAAAAGGACACAGTGGAATTTGCCTCAAAAAAAATTTGGCCACTTGATCTGGCACACTTCAAGACATTTCTCAAGGGTGTGGGGAAGGAAAGAACAAATTGATTTCTCTGAATAAAGTAGGAACAAGTACTCTAATGAATCCAGTGGAAACAATTAGTATGGAAAGTAGAGTGGAAAAATAAGTAGATGCACATTGCCTACCAGACGGGGGAAGGAGACTGCCCTGAAGCAAGTCATTGTCGCAGGCATCTGTGAAGCTGAATGTAAGAAGGAACCAGAGCAGAGGGAAGCCTGCGACAGTCACTTTGATGCTAAACAAGCAAAGGTAACCGGTTTACTTGAGGGCAGCTGGGTAACCAGCAGTCTAAGATGACGGCTCACCCAACGTTTCTTGTAAATACACACAGGGCAGGAGCCACCGTGCAAGGTGCATGCACAAAGACTATAGACACACAACCTGTACTTTCTCCTCCTTATCTTAACACCTTCAAAGTACAGCCTTCTTTGTGTATTTGCGTAGGCACTTCCCGTACCAAGCCCTGAGGAAAGGTACCAGCTCCCCAGGGATTTTGGCTAGGACACAGCACAGAAACATACAATAAAACTCAGCAGATCATACAATACAGGTTCATGTTGGATGCCTGAGAACTGCAAAGGGAGTTTTTCCTTCAAATTTATCCTTGTTACTGGCCTAAAAATTTCCTACCACCTCCATACTAGGCTTAGTTTTGTTCAATATCCTTTACCTATCAAGCCCTCTATGCCCAAATGTAAAACACGCTCCAAAGGAGGACACAAACACATCCACTTCAAATAATATGCAATTACTTTTTTGGTGTTAACTAACTTGGCATATTAGGTTTTTGCTTTGTGATTCAGTGTTTCTGATCTCCTTGTACTTTAATGAACTTGAGGTATCAAAGTCATTTTGAAGCCCAGTTTGCTCCTGGGTTCCCAGGCATCATCCAGATTTTCGACTAACGTTCAGGAGTTTGCCAGGAAAGCTGCACCAACAGGGAAACCAGTAAAACCTTTGGCAGAGCAGGAGCTCATGCTGGCAACCAAATTCTTCTGCCAGCTTTACCTTCCAAGCCAAAAGCCCTCCCCCCCATGTCTTCACCAGCGCTTTTGCCAAAAGGGCTGTGTCACAGGACCATAAGGAGGATCAGAACCCTCCTGCTCCGTGCGAATGGAGCTTCACCAGCAGCGTGCTGCAGCCTCAGCCTCAGCGGCTGCAGCTTTCTGAAGTTAAAGTCTTCCCTCGCGCCTGCGTGCAGAGCAGCATCCTGCCGAGAAGATCTTGTGGAAAGCAGGAGCTTAA
Organism: Podiceps cristatus; assembly: GCA_000699545.1. Lineage (NCBI taxonomy): Eukaryota > Metazoa > Chordata > Aves > Podicipediformes > Podicipedidae > Podiceps > Podiceps cristatus. The sequence goes on from KL263642.1 coordinate 51,809, forward strand.
AAAATGTCCCTCTATACTAGGTAAGGTAAATCAAACATAACCATGTTTACCCTTACAGGGACCACAGAAGAAAACACTTAACCCTGAGGAATGGTGCAGGTGTTGCCTTCAAGAGCCTCGCCCTGCCCAGCTGGGAAGTCTGTGTGCTCTAACATGATATTCTGGAAAACAACCACCTTCCCTCTCACCTGCAGATCGGGACATTTTCTACCCTTGCTGTAGTGCCAAACATTTAAATACTTATTTTTTTGTTTAAAAACAGAACTAATTTAGGAAAATATTTTCATACACAGCAAATCACAACATAATTCCCCCCCCCCCCCTTTTTTTTTTGTTTGTTTGGGGTTTGGTTTTTTTTTGTTGTTGTTGTTTGTTCTGTTTTGTTTTAAGGTAGAGGAATGCTGGCTTTTTGGCAGGGAAATCTTGATTTACAGTTGCCTATGAACAACTGATAAAGTGCATTAGGAGCTGGTACATATAAGCGCTCCTTTCCAGAAAGTATTTGCATTATTCATACTTTGGGATGATTAATGAAAAAGCAGTATTTATTTGGGGACCAGCAATAGATTGTTGTATCATGGTGAAATACAGATTGCTCCACACTTAAGACAACCGTACTTATTTATTATTTTGGCAGCAGTTTATTCTACGATATTTTATCTTTGTTTATTTCTCTGGTTTTAGGTACCTATGCTTTTAAATTAGCATTGCAGGGCAAAGGCCTTCTCATGTGGCAATCTTAACTAAGATTTGGAACAAAGCTGCTTCTGTTTTGTTTTTTTTTTTTTATTCAGGGAAATTTTCAAGTTTTGTTTCTTTCAGCAGGCTTGGTACTACCTCAGTGAATCAAAAACTTTTTTTTTTTTTTTTTTAATTTAGTACAAAAGCATCCAAAAATAATAGGTAAGCTAGGTGTGCCAAGCTTATAAGTGTAACAAGCTTGACTATTCCTTACGCTTGCTACCGGCCACTTGCTTAAGCGTCAGTACTCTTGATTCAACTCAGTTCAACTCAAAGGTCAAAAAGCTTTGAAGGTCAGTGCAGCACTCAGCTAAACACCAAAGCAGAAAGTGCCTGGAAAAAAGCTTTCCTTACCTGCTGCGTTTGTTGCCTCTGAATTGCCCTCACCTTTGGGACAGGGCTCTCTCTCGAGGATGAGGACTGCTGCCGGGACCGGCTCCCATTCTGAACGGGTTCAGTTACCATGGCCCCCGACACTCCCGACATGCTGCCCGTGCTCCGTAAGGAAGCGCTGTGCGGCAAGGACTGCGGTGCTTTGGCTCTGGCGCCCAGCCCAGCCTGGTCCATTTTGCGGATCTGCGCTTGGCTGCTGCTGTTCTGGCGGGGCAGAGCGATGGGGACGTGCTTGTCTGGGACTGTGTGGCGCCGGGAGAAGTCCTCGCTCTGCGTGCTGCGCTTGGTGAAGTCCTCCATGCTGCTGTTGCTAGGCCCGCTAAGTTTGAAGTCTTCGCTGTTGCTTCGGCTGCGGGAGCTGGCAGTGCTCAGGTTCTCCAGGCTGGAGTCCACAGAGGCCTTCGGCATCGGTGGGGTTGGGTTGTTGAGATGGTAAACTGGGTTCTGGAAAGACAGAGGCTGGAGGCTGCCCTGTTGGTTCAGAGCTGGGTGCAGAGGCCTCCTCACCTGGGGAGCACTCTGGGGTGTACTCTGAGTTTCCCACAGCTGTTTGATGTTCGCCACCTGTGTGATAGAGAGCTGGCTGCCGGCCAAGCGCAAAGGCACGTCGTGCATAACAGAAGCATGGTCACTGTGAGTCGTGTGAGGATCCTGGAGGTCCATGAGAGAGATGCTACGTCCATTGGGCAAGATGCTTTCCCTTTCATCCTTATCCGAGTAAGTCATGCTCTGGGTGGATGCCTGCTGAACCAACAGTAAGGTCTTGCCCCTAAAATATCCATCTACATTTTCCTGGGTTGGAGACTTCAGCTTATGCAAGTCACTGTGGAGTGGAAAGGAATTTGGTTAATTTTTAAGCAGCCAAGGCCCTGAGAGGTCTGTCCCAGAGAAGTCTTTCTACCTCATTTAACCTTCCCCCCAACTGAAAGCTTCAAGGAACCAGATTTCCTTTTATGAGCTCTTTGTGATCAAGTCAGAACACACTCTTCCTTAATTACCACTTATCTTTGAGAATTACGTTTGATTCAAGAAGTGCTTCATCTTTATTTTTTTCACAGGTGAAATGCAAACCATTCCCACCAAATCCTCCCCCCTTAGACACTTCTGCAGCAAGACTTCAGAGCAGTTCAGATCCTATTTAACCCTTTGGCAGCATTATGCACTGTGGGGCTGTGAAAATTCCACAGGAGTTGCGTGAAGGCTCCTGTGGATCTAGCTGTAAGCTCCAGAGGACCAAACTGTCCCTCATACCTGACAGCACAGGTACTACTCTGAGACCACAGTATCCGACCTCTTTGGCCATTCTGCCATGTCACAGCTTTTTGCTACAGATTAACAGCTACTACAGTGTAAGAAATGTTGCACTAAATAGAGGAGGGACTATTTTTGCTCTTCCCCTGGTAACAAGTTCCACCTACAGCCCCGATTTTTCATTAGCAGTAAATAAACGGCCTGATCGCCAGAAGGAAACGTTATGGCTGACTACGCATCCGGACACTCAGACTGGCAGTAAAGTGCAAAACTATGTTTTCTCAGCTGAAGTCATTGACTCCCAGAGACACTTTTGAGTCCTGGGTAAGTCAAAGGCTTCATTCAGGTCTCCAGTACCACCCCGCGCACCCTCTTACTGGGACTGTGTACTCCCTGTGACAGAGCCGCAAGCTCCCCGCTCCTACAGCTGGCCTGGGCACGGTTCAGGGGATGAAGCACTTGACTCTTAACAGGCTCAACAGCCACCTTATCCCACATCTTCCCTTGAGCTCTGGCTGTTACGTACCCATCAGTGGGGTCCTCAAATATCTTCTGAAGCCCTGAGGAGAGACTGCCACTGACGTTTGGACTAGAGCTGTGCTCAGTGAAACGCCTCAGCTGCTGCTGTATTGGCGTAGGGTTGGTCATTGATTTGGTGATATCAGCAAGAATACGAGGCAGAGGTCCCAGTTTTGCCACGGTCGCCTGTAGGAAGGAATTTTCACCCTAATTGGACAACAAGCACCGCGACATCCGCCAGTTTTTTGATAACGATGCACAGAGGCGGAGGGGTGGAGGTGGAAGGAAGGAGGGTGGGTGGTTGTGTGCGGGTGTGCCAGGACCGTAAGGCAGTGTTACGGAGCAGCGTAACCACGGCGACGAGATGGATGGAGGAGACGAAACGGGGTGCAGCAGACATTGAGGAAAGAAAAGGAAATAGAAAAGAAATTAGGATTGACTCCCAAAAATAAAAATCATGCTCAATAAAACAAAACTATTGCCATTCCAATGCAAAACTATCATGCAAAGCAAACTAAGTCCAGGGTGGGTGAGGTCAAAGTGAAAACTACGGTATCTACTCATTAAAGGGCATTCAAAGACTACAGATCCAGCTAGTGGGGGGAACTTTCCAGGCAAAGGGTGTCATGTGGTAAAGGAAATGCATGCCAACAGACAAGGGGATGCGGCATTCAGGGGGATCATGAGCGAATTGCAAGGGTTGAGGGAGATGGGGAAAGGGAAGGTTTTCATTTCATAAGCCTTTCACTTGTGGCATCCTACACTGATACAATCTTCTGTAGCAGCCTGTTATCAAAAATGTAAGTGTTCCTCCCTACCTAAAAGTGAAAACTAACTATAGGAAAAAAATCAATGATCCTCATCCCAATATTATCACATCAGCCTGGGATTAAATGTGTTGCTTCTTGTTCAATTACACGTTAGCTCAGTGTTGGCCAGGCCTAGGGTAAGAGCAGCTGACCATCCAGCAAGGAAGGCTGCTTGTTCAGGCTCTTTGTCTTTCTCCCCACTTTGGCTCGTGGCTGGTTATAGCACCTACAGGGCCTCTTCAGACTCTTGGCACTGCAGGAAGAAGGTGAAAGTGCTGGAGGTTTATAAGAAAGTAAAACTCCACTACAAAGATTATGCTCTTTTCAAAGATACACTTATTTTTCCTGTAAGCAGGGATTCAGTCAGTGTGGCTCCAGAGAAAGGTCTCGTTACAGACGCTTTCCTATAGCACTTCTGTGTCTATTAAAAAACGCTGAGGTGACTTCTCTCATCATTTCCCAGTCATTACCTACAGCAAAGCAGTACTGCAATGTAACTTCACCCCTTAATTCTCTTTTTAGCAAACCACTATACCAGTTCCCAAGGGCCTGTCAGGATAGATCCATGCATCTAACCTACAGAAAGGGCAAAGCAGATCTGCTTTGATGGTTTATCCAGGTCCAGCTCCTCCCTGTCCTTGCTGCCCAAGACATTTACAACCGTTGCATTCAGAGAGCAGCTCACAGTAACTAACACCAAGTCCAAAGATCTATTTGCAGTTCTAAAGACTGGAGCTGGGTTTCTCTTGACCTGACGCCTGACCAGCTTGGAGGAAGATGGCAGTGTTCCCTGCACTGGTGGGTTTATCCCCGTTTGTAGAAAAGGAGGATCCAGTCTTTTGAGTGCTCACTTTGCCTGTTTTCCTAGGCTGATGAACTGTATTTATAGCTGACTTTTCTGCCTGCAACATTGTGAATGTACACTGTATGCATGTATGAGGGAAATGGAAAAACAAGATCATAAATTATTATCAAACTAAGATTAACTAAGATTAATATATAGACTTTTTGAGTCAAGGGCATTTCAATTTACTCTGATGCAACAACCTCAGTTTTGTGTTTTCTGTTTTAAATAATGTACTGTGAGAAAAGAGATACCCAACAAATAACTATTTTGGCAAACCTTAAAGCCATAAAAATATTAAGTGTTGCAATTCACCTCACATCTCCAGTTTCAAAAGAAAGAATAATATAAATGGAATATGGACAACGCAACAGACCTCTAAAAGTTGAAATATGGGTTCCAAGCACTTGCAAAAAAAAAAAAAAAAAAAAAAAAAAGACTCATAGCTCAGCTTTTCTGGGACTCATCAACTATCTTTGCTATCAAGGTTTTAATGATTTTGAATCCTGCAAAGCCACATAGCGACCGAAGAGGAAACTACTGCTTTTTCTCCTCCTATAGCTAAATGGAAGAAGCGCTTATTGTTGGTGATGTCCACTGCAATCAGCAGAACAGAATCTGGACAACGCATATGACCCAGCACAATACACGGCAGACAGCATCTCGCTTTTGTTACAGGATAAAACTGAGAGAGGATCCATGTTTTCACATGGCATCCTCTTGTATACTAAAAACTAATCCAAAGACTAACAGAAACGAGAGCATCTCAGCAGGCTTTGGATCAGGTCTTTAACGGTAACAGTTCTGCCTGGCCAACACCTTACTCCACCAGGGCCGGGCAGGGTAGGGCCTGGTGTGCAGCAAAGCACCTCGATTAGCATCAAAAAGGGCCCTGCAGCATTTTCATCTTCTGTCCAAGCACCCTCCCGTTTTTTCCAGCTCACTTATGAGAAAGGACAGGCTGCTCAGGGAATTCCAGGCCTACTTTTAAGTGCTGCCCTCTCCACCAGTCCTGTCTTAAGGCTCTTCGAAGTGCACTACTGCTGAAGCCCAACCACCTCACGTGGCCTGCTCTAGGCCCCGATCTGAAGTCACAGGAAGAACAATTGTGAAATACCACTATCAAACATTCCTCTCAAAAGCTGCTGAATAAGTTCTCCCCAAAGGAGGCTTCAGCTGCTCCCTTGATGTTTCCTAGTGTTTACTGTTGCTACGATACAATTGCTGGATGCACCCCCCACCCCCCTCCCCGGGCCTCCATCCTGCTTTACCTTATCAAGTTGGGACACAACCTCCCATAGGAGCGAATGCAAAACTGAGAGCTCCCTGCCCAGGTCGATGTAGCCCTCAAATCCAGGCATGTTTGAGATGGTATCTGGATTAGAGATCTCCAGGAGAAAACGCTTCATTCCTCCCCACTCATGTTCCAAAAAGTCATTCATGAAGGCCATATACTCCTCCTTATTACCAAACCTGCGAAAAGGGGGGTGGGGTGGGGAAAGCCAGTCAAAAACCTCACAGAGTACAAGTGCTTACAGACAATTACTTAAACGCTTAACTTTAGACCTGCCTTCCTGAAGATTTGGTCTGGGAGTAAAAAAAAAAAAATAAAGGACAATTTAAGAGATTCACTGCTTGCTTGGACCTACTTAAATACTAGTAATTCACTGTTCATATTACGATCAAGGGCTCAACACATCTCTTCCGCCTCCCTCCCAGACATCCTTTCTCTTCTCCTCTGCGTCCCCTCCCCTGCAAGAGACATGCCCTTTGTATCATTCAGCTGGGAATTTTGGAGGAAGAAAGGAGGAAAATCATGATCCTCGGTGGGAACAGGCTTTTTTCTTTTGAAATAGTATAGACACTGACATGCTAATGCAGGGCTCTTCTTGATTTCATACCGTGTCGTGTCCCCTCTACTGAATTCAGCAGAGCCCAAATCTGCATGTGAAAAGGAGAATTTATCTAGCTCAACACTGAGGTGTCTCAAGGGGAAGAGTGTTCACATATAAGTGAGAAGTTTCCTCCTTTACTAAAGCTGACTTCAGTTTGACAGAGAATCAGCTGCCTGCAAACAAGACTACCAAGCAGGGCTCCCCCTGCTCCACAGTAACCTGCAGTGACTTGCACCCCTAGAGGCACACATTTCAGTTTTACTGTCACCACCTACTTAGCAAAATTGGCGAGATTCTGAATGACTTTAGCAATAAGCGTGAGCGTGCGAGATGTCCGGTCATCAGGATACTCCTGCATCAGGCTAAAGAGGCTGGGGGACATGATAGCGGGGCAGAGGAAGCGGAGGAAGAGGGAGGCACTGATCAGGCGTTCACTGATGTCCTGCTTGCCCCTGCTCAGGCACTGCTGCTTCCAAGATGCAAATACCTCCTTCAGCTCACGAGGGAACACGCTGAAAAACAATAAACCAGGAAATAAAATCGCATGGGCGATAAGATGCAACAAGTTGAACTGATGACCAATCACCTGAAATAATTGTCTGTGAGAAAACATCATTGGCTCTTTTTATCTTCTTTTTTTTTCTCTAGGCTAGGAGATGTCATTAGGCATCTATTCTTAGATCCTCGTTTAATCTGGAGCTACTTAAGTAGCCTTTAAAGCATCCCTTGTTCATACACGTTATGTGAAGCCATTTTCAGCCACACTGATTTGCAAGGTAAGAACCACTTACCTATCGCTACCCTGGAGGAAACAGGGTGTTAGAATATTAAAACCAAACTGAACCAAACTGAACTCATCTCCGTAACTGAAATTTTTATTTTGCTTGTTAAACGCCCCCAATATTTCACATGCGCTTCATCCAGAAGCAGAAAGGCTCTTCTCCTTTCACTACTACTCAGAAACAGAGATTAATAGAGCTCTCTCTGCCACCGTTCCCCCTCCCTGTGATCTCCTGTTCAATTCTACAGAACTAATGGGTCTGAAAGCTTCCTATACACATCAAAACTTTCAGCTTTTTATTCCAAGTTCAAGCTAAACTGTTATCTTCCCACTTTATTCCCTTCTTATTCAGTCACAGCTCAGCATGTGTTCCCTTGGCAGAGTATTTCAGGAGAAGCTCCTGTCAGATACGGTGTGTGGGACTGGAACCCCTCAATTTGGGCAGAAGTTCCACCTGCAATATGGTGTCACACGTAGGAAGGTAGCGAGGGAAGGAAACGAAGGCAGTCTCAGAAGACAGATGAGTCTATGCTATTTCCCTGTACAACTGCTGTTTCCTCATCTTCAGAGGAGGAACGGGCCCCCTCTAAGCAAATGACCTAATGGGGAGAAGGGGAGGGAAGATGCCTCACCAGTAAGAATTGATAATCTTGCAGAAGGCCAGCTCACAACACATTTTCAGGTTGCTCTGATGATCTGTTAATTCACTGGATGAACATTTGCTGGGATCCACTTCACAGTTTTCATCTGACTCATACAAAGCCTTGATAAACTCCCCTGGACAAAGGGAAGAGGATGACAAACCAGGGTAGTTACATGAAAAGTCTCCGTGACACACCTTTAAATCCTACTTATGCCTTTCCTTGGCAACTGCCTGTTCTGCTCCCTGTGTCTGCAATCCAGCCTCCAGACACCAGATGCTGGGGACACGACTCCTCCCCGCTCTTTCACAACAGAGCGCTTGCCGTACCAGATCAGACGGCTGGTGTTCTGATGCTTCAGCCTCCCGCACCCTTGCTGCCCCCAAATATAGGTGCAATGACAGGATGGCTTGGCTTATAAACCCTGCAGACTCTTCACTTATAGCCTAAAGAATAGGATTTGACTTTGTATTCAAATTGTATTATCAACTATAAAATTATCCACAGTCTTAGAAATGAAGCCGTGCTATTTGTCTTCATAATTCGCCAGGAAATGCACTTGACAATGCTATTTATTTTTATTACTTCTAAATTTACCGTTTTTTTAAACTTTAAAAAGTGTCACCTTGCTCTTGAGTAAGAGTAATACCCGAGTGCTGGCTAGATACTCCTAATTTTCTCAACCTCTTTTAGCAACACCTTACAACATTTTTATAGCCTGCATCTTTCAAAATCCTTTGCCTTTCTCTCATCCTTCTCTTACGGCATCACAACAGAAACCAGACACATACAAAACCAGATGAAGTTTCCTTTGTTTGACATATTGGAATGAACTACTTGGTAGTTTTCCTCCTATATATGCTAGCACACCAAGTGATTTTTAAACTGTTGTTGTTCACTAGGAAAAAACTCTTTATTCATTCATTTAATGATTCAGTGTCTTTTAAGTTCATCTCCTCAGATGAGCTTGCTGGCTCTGAGCTAATGCCAGGAGGCTTGTTTGCGCACAAGGGCTTTGTTTTTTTTGTCGTTTTCATAAAACCCCTTAAACACCTCCCACCCCGCTCCCCAAATCTCAAGTCAGCAGTGTTCTTGCAAGCAAAGCAGGCAGCACATTTTCTTAAACTTTTTTTTGGGTCCAAACAATTTCTGCTGAGAGCATCTAGATCGCTTATTCGCAAACCTCGGCATCGCTTCTGTTGAGCCAATTCTGTTTTAATTGTTGTTTACTGGCTAATATTTTTTTTTTCCCTTCAACACACTTGAAACTTACTCTTTGTGGTCCACAAGACCCTGCCTTAATAATCTGTTAAGAAGCTCTTACAGATGTATTAAATAGCTAACACCAAGCGTAATGTTGTTAATCCTTTCAAAGAACATGGCATCTGAGCAAAATGACATTTAAAACTTGACAGAGAATTAGATGGGTATATTGTCATGAGCAACCTTGCCCAGAGCTACAGACAAGCTGGATGACCTTAGGGGGATTTTCCATCTCTCCTGTCTATGATTTACAATCTTACCACTCGGCACCAATGCTCTAAATGATGTATTAGAAGTCATTAATTTTAAAATATTTTTATGCAATTACTGCACATTAAGGGGCTCGCAGTCAAATGTACTATACTGGTCCCACAGCTGATCGTTCAGTCTGCTGAAAAGCATAGTACAAAGTATTATGCTGCTAAATGCTCCATCCCAAGCGAGAGCCGAGGACTGCGACTTGTGTGGAGCAGTTCCACCCATGAGAATAAGACTACCAGAACAGGCTCATTACACTTAGAAATTGGCCAAAATGCATATAATCACAGACCTGACTTTACTGACCCTCGGAGCACTAATTTAGCCAACTATCTCCTTGATGACTTGCCAGCGTCTGGGATTGCTGAGGACAAGCGAGACTGCCGGGAAAGCAAGCTGCTGCTTTTTTTTCTTGTTTTGTGAAAGGATGTGGTGGGACTGGGCTTTGGCCTGATCTTGTTTCTCTTGTATAAATTTCCAAAGCTTTTTTCATCCAAGAAACAAAAGGGGGATGGGTGGCTCACTGTGCAGTTGTGGATAACAAAGATATGTGGAGTTAGTAAAAGCCAGCCATAACGAGGCTGTGAGTTTCTCGGGAAGAGAGCATGCACGTTTTTGGTCCTCTTTATTACAATATTAATTGCGTGAACAGTAATTCCCAAGGCAGTGGCTTACGACTAGAGCAGAACCTTTTGGTAGAGAGAGGACAATAATACAATTATTGGAACCCACCCACATTAGGACCCCCAGGGGGAAACGGAACTGGCCACGCAGTTTTAATGAGGCGGTGAATGAAGAGCACTTTGGATAAACACAGGCAGTAGCCCTGCAGCCTCGCTCCCTCTTGCCATGTTTGTCTAAGGATTTTGGTTGGGGCAAGGTACCCGTTTAATTCATAAACATCTGTGGTAACATTTTTAATTGCTCCAAGCCACAGGTGAGGGCTGAGCAAGTCCAAGGGTCGCTCTGGAACGTGTCAGCATTACCAATAGTTGCAGCTGAAGCATCTGGAAACGTGTTTTCTGGTACTGCCCGCATCCAACCCAAGTGCTAGGGTGGGCATCTCACACCTAACAGTGGTTAACACCGTAACTAACGTTTGCTGTTAACTACAACGGCAAGTGAAAGAGACTGACCAGAGACGCCCCAGCAAGATGCACTTGTGGATGAGAACTCTGGTTGTCAACCAGATACCCCGGAGTATATCTAACCCCCTAAAGTGGTGGCACTTCAGCCTAAAGCGAGTGCAAGAGCTTCTTTAGCATAAAATTAGTGAAATATATGCTTTACATCCATAACCCTTTCTGAAATCTCCACCTAATTGTATTGCATGTGATACCAGGCTCACTCCTGACACCACAACATGAGGTATTGGTCTCAATTTCCGCTGTTAAACTATGTGTCAAAATCCCTTTTTAAAGCCTGTTCACGTATCAGAGGGAACAATCGCCGTTGCCCACAAATCAGTTGCAGTATTATAGCTCTTCATCACAACTAGAGACACAAGAGGTTACGCAGAAAAACATAGTGTGATGATACAAACTTTAAGAGGGGCTCAGCTATATCAAAGCAAGTTTGCCTTGCCTCAGGTGCTACTCCTGCAGGCACCAAAGAGCACCTTCTTCTGTGTGCAGGAAAGGCATCAAGAATAAGACAGCATGTATTTTGCTACCTGAATACTAGACACCTGGGCTCACTGCTGAGGCAGCTGCTTCCCATCCCACGTTCCTAGGTGCACGAGGCTCCACTCATGTTGCAGACAGTTCCAAATTAGCCCTTGCAATGCAAACAGGTTGACAGACAGGCGCTTTCTTACCTAGCGCATCGTGAAGATACTTCTGCCCTACCAACTTTAGGTATTCCTCAATAGCTTTGGTAGCAAGCGTGTTCTCCCTGAAGATCAAGACATCATGCTCCCCACAACGATCTACCTCAGACATCACCAAATCCGTCAAGAAGTCCTGAAGAAAAAGGTCAAATGGCAAGAAGTTATTTTAACCAGGCTCTGTCATGCCAGGCTAACTGCAGAGGCCAAGGAAGAAGGATAAACAGAGGAGCCAGAGGATTACCGAAATAATTGCTCCACTTGGGACAAGCGGTACATATGCTACACCTAGTATGGGCTAAGAAAATAGCTAGGGCTCCTCTTGGGTTTATTATACTTATAAAATAATATAGATCACAAATTACAAAGGGAGAAGAAAAAGTTTCTAAAAGAAAACCTCTACGGCCAAACTTGTTTCAGTTTAGATCCTGAACAGAACCCCTCGCCAGTTTATCGGTGGCTTTCTTTGCTGAAAGAAACTGTGATAGTATATTTATCTTTTAATACTGAATAATGCATATAAACTCAGATTTAAAAATCCAAAATGGAAGTTAGGCCCAAGTTCTTACAGCTTGGTGAAATTTAAAGAAGAATGCCGTATACAAATTAAATTCACAAACTAAAAGTGGTTAAGGATTTGGGAAAAAAGTTAACATACTTGTTGTGGATCAATATGGCTTAACTTGAATTGTATTCAAATGCAACTATCAGCAAGTGCTGATAAAGTGAAAAACCTCTTGATATAGGCTCTAATTCTACAGTAATACTTATTTTCTGTAACTTTAGGTGAGTCAAGGACACTCAGCATTTCACAAGAAATACTCGGTATTTTGCGAGATCCAATTTCAACCACTGTATAGTTCTCCAAGAGAGGAAGGATATTGCTAGCCCTGCACTCCCGCCCCCCCCCCTTTTTTTTTTTAATTTTTTAAAAAAAAAAAAAAAACAAAAAAAAAAACCCACCCACCCACAAAAACACCACCCTGAATTAGGGCTGAGTGATAACTGTGACTTGCTGGTTCTGCTGCAAATGGCAGCATCCTCCAAACAGTTCAGGGAGTGCTGTAGTAACATTTCATAACCCCATTAACTACAGAACCACAATGCACTGCCAGCATATGAGTGTAAAATACCTTTAGTATTCTTCATTTTCAATCGATTATTGCTGTTTCTTTTCAGCAAAATGGGGAGAATTCTTTTCACCTGGCACAGACTGGGAACATCCAGCTGCATCACCACCAACATAGTGTGAGCTGGAAATGGACCCTCTCTGCAGCTTTAGGTTATGGCAGCCAAAGCTGCTCAATGCTTCCAGTAAACAGAGGTTCAGGCAGTAGGAAGGCAAAGCTGTAACGCTAATTTATCTACCTGTTGCAGCTAGGACTGCAGGAATCCAGAGCCTGTTTTCCAGCAGGATTTCAACACAACCCCACAGGAGCTATCCCAGCTACCAGCTTCTCTTGATCAGACAAACAACTTGGTAAGGAATGAGTTCCTATCACACACTGACACAGCGCACCAGCTTTTCTGAGACATATGTCAAGGGGAGAACAGTAAAGAGTGGCAGATGATTATGCAAACATAAAAGGAACTTTTTGGAACAGTGAAATCAGGCTGTCCCTTGGATGTTGCTTACGGCCATCCTGCCACATGTCTAACCCTCTAACTTGTGTTTGGCCATCCTTAACTCACTCTAGCTGGCATTACGGGAAGAAGCTGACTACAGCTTGGTACTACTCACACACCCACTTGGCAGGCAGCATCCAGATAAATCAATGCTTATTAATGCTTCTCATAGTTTCCCAAGACCTACAGAATACTCTCCCACAATCTATTCAAAGGAACTGAGGCTCACTCCAATTGCTGCCTCACAGAGAACCACGAGTATGCACCCAGAAGTCCTAACATCATCCTTGGGGCAGGTGGGATCACCATTAACTGAGAATAGATTCTCCAAATGGCTGTTCAAATGCTGACCAAATCAATGTTAGCATTGATTAGCTGACTTAGCACTGAATCAACAATGGCACCCTGCTGCTCACTGTATTGGAGACTTATTTATAGAACTAATTCTCTGGTTTACTAATCACTTGCTTACTTATCTCTTATCCTGTATCATGATTTTAGAAATGCAGAAAAGATTCCTGAACACTCAAATTCAGGCCCTAACTTTTCAGAATAACCATCATGAATTTACATAGTCCTCCCGCTTCTACTTTGTACACAGCATCTTTAATCTCTATATCAATTTTTAATCATTGTTGATATGATATTGTGCCTATCTACATGCCTTCCTGGTAGATGCAACTGCCCAAGTCTTTTCAAATACTTTTGAGACCCTCTTCTCAGCCTTACCCCATCAGGCACCTTCTGCTGTTGCTTATGGTCATGGGCTTCCTAGTTTCTAGCTGAAAAGATAGCACCCACCAGCAGCGAGAGGGAGTCATTTTGACAGGAGCTGCCTGTTCTTACCTTAGCTCTCCCAGTGCTCTGAAGAATGTGCACCAAAGCACATGCCATCTCTTCCTTATTCCTGACGCTGATCACAGGTTCCAGCACAGAGCACAGCATAGTGTAGTTGCTGGTAACAAACTCTGCAAATTCTTTGTATTGCTCCATGGGCAAGATGGTGATGGTCTGATACCGGGACTTTATCCGAATGGAAGGTCCCCCCGATTTCCCTTTGTTGGGCGTAGGCGTGCTGACTGGGTACCATTTTTCCACAAACTGGCGACCGGTTACACTGGCCATGGGAATGTTGACCAGGCCTACGTAATTGTTCTTGTCTTTTTTCTTCTTCTTCTCCACATCCTTGTAGATGTGAACTGTGATGCTGTGAAGAGGTGGGAGACCGTAGAACTCAAAGTGCTCTCCCCAGAAAATGTTATCTGCTTTTGTTTTGCTGGTGGTGCGGGCAAAGAGAGTGTCATCAAGGCACAGCTCACAGAAGTATTTCTTCTTGGGGGCCAGGTCCTTTGCCTCAATGATCCAGAGACGGAGCACGTTTTCAGCTCGACGGCAGTTGTCCTGTGCAGAAGAAAGAGCTCAGCTTTGATTTAAAATCCCTAAAAATTGAGTATTTTGTCTTCTAAAGCAGCAGTGAAGGGCTGCCTTTTGTGTCCACTGCAGGGACAGAGTCAGAATTCAGAATCCGATTCTCTTATCTCTAGAAAACCGGACATTTTCTAAAATAGAGGCAAAGGGTTGCCTTTTAGTTTGCCAAAGGTGGGGAACAGAACATTTTTCTTCTCTAAAAGCTGTATTTGAAATGCTTTAGAAAACAAACACTCTGCACAGGAGCCCCTCAAAAGCTGCTAGACTGGTGTGGCATGCTGCATTGTTTACTCTTGTGAATAACTGAGCACTGTTAGCCTGTCCCTGGAAGGCGGTATGCCAACTATGCAGGTGACCCATCAGATATTTCCAGTGGATGAATAACAACTCCCCTTCTCACTCTGCCTCAAATTCCTTTTGTTTTGTTTTTTGTTGTTCCCTCCCAAACTGTGCCCCCACAGTAAAACATGAAGCCCATGAAGCCATGTCCCATCCTTCTGGGGCGCATGGTATCAGAAATCCAGTCTGAATCACCATAGGCAGGCACTGGGGAAGGGATCAGGAAGGACGCCGACATATATTTATTCCTTAAAGGTTTGACCTACTGCACACACTAGAATAGTACACAGCAGCTTTTGGTACACTGATGAGCAGACTAAATTAATTGAGGATGCATCTGTGGGAAGCCCTGGTACACTGGCCTAAAATCCAATCACACCACCTCCATTCCCCCAGTAATCTTATTTCCGCAGTTTCTATTACCTTATTCGGCTGCACTGTTCTGCGTAGGTTTTCCATCCACTTGTCCCTCTCTGCTGCAGAGGAACAACTGAAGCATTTACTGCCACTGGAGTAGGTTACCTGGAATATATAAACAACAGGCTGAGTTCAGGCAAGCCTAGGAGACGTGCAAGAGGCTGCAAAAAGCAAGGAAGAAGATAAGCAATGCTTGAGCAAGAAAGTAAATATGAAAAAGGCAGGAAACAATACAGGAGCCTAGAAGGCAGAGAGGTTGAAAGGCCCACCAAAAGTAGGGAAAAAAAAAAAAAAAGTCATTTCAAATTAATATAAAACTAAAGTAGAGCACCAGAGGCTCCTCTTAAAGACTTTTAACCAAGGCTTTAATCAACTAGTTACTTTATTTTTTAAAAAATACTTGTTGATTGACCCATAGCTATTAAATGCTTGCAGCTTTCCCCATGAAGTCCCAGATTTGGTTACTAATAGAGTAAAGACAGACAGAAGTAACGATGTATTAATATATAAGGCAAAACACACTGGAAATGGTGTCTTCACTACATACAAAATATTTCCAAGGGTCCATATATACAGCAACATTCTAAAACAAACTGAAGGCGTTGTGCTCTGATCTGGCCCTGACGCTCCATGCCGTACACAACTGCTTTCCAACAGGAGGGAAACACCTTGGCTTCTTCCACTTTTACATGGCCTGACAAGCTTCATTGACTCTTTCCATTCATTTGTGCACACAATTAAAAAGCAGTTTGAGGCAACATCCTCAGAGCTAAGTTGTTGCCAGTTGTTTCACTCAACTCCACAAACCTAAGCAAGCTGGAAAGTGCTTCCAGCCAGAAGAATGAGACTGAAGCAAACAGGAACGGTTCCTGGATACATCCCGAGGGAGAAGGGCCTGATATGCTGGTTTGCTGCCAGAGCAGTTTTCCAGGTTGTAAACAGATCTTTGTTCCAGAAGTTCAGCCACATTCGCCTAATCCTG
>KL263642.1:67851-101065 GCA_000699545.1 Podiceps cristatus
AGACAGTCACCCGCCCCTGCCATGACAGGTTATGATGGCCTTAGAAACATCCAAATAGCATACGCGAATATGCTGTTGGTGCTGGGCTCACTCAGCCAGCCTGTTTCTGAAGCAAAGCTAGGAGCCACATGCTGCAGCCTGGGCTGAAACAGCAAGAGGACCTTTGCATCCCACCCCATGGTGCAACGGACATGTCTGCAGGTACTGAAGCTTCTCCTTCAGCAATTGGTGAATGGGCTGAGCTAATGGAAGGGTGCTCTGATGGGAAATCATATTCCTCAGTCATGGTATATATTCTAAATTTAATTTTAGCTGAATTTGGAGAGGATGAATATGCAGCTTATGAACAATACAACGTTTGAACCATACATTTGCATGCAAACTACAAATGCTTAGATATCAATCTAATTAAAAGAGATTTTTCAATTACAAGGCACAGTAATTGAAAAAGATTTCTCTCCATTGAGTGCCATTAGCCTCAAGGACTTCGGAATCGCATGCTGGTTAGACAGTCCCCACCCAAACCTCAAGATAGCAGCGGCTGCTGATCTGTTCTCCAATTACCAAGTCACAGAACAGCGTACCGCAAGGGTTTGGACCGACGGACAGCATATAATCGGCTGCATGTTTGGAGAGCGTTCTTTACCTCAAAGCAGAAGTCTTGCCCAAGGATACTGCTGTGAAGTGGCTTGACAAAGACTTTTTCTTCTGCCCCAAGATCCAGGGCCTCCACGGCACTGCCTGGGCTCAGTAAAGACTCATGGGAACGGGACTCTTTCAGCTTTGGCAATCCACGTGACCTGCAGGAGAATGAGGGAGAAAAGAAACATTATTTTTCTCACAATTACCAAAAGAGCTGGCAAGATCCCACAGAAAGATGCAACTTGCTGTTTATTCAGAACAACTTCTACAATTAGTCTGTAAACCTTATGAAAATAACATTAGGCCAGTAATCCCAGACTCCTAAGGAAACATCCACCTACACAAGCCCAGGAAGTCCATTCCCACTGACCTAGAAATCGTAGGTGCTGAGCCATCAGTGAAAGAACAGCAGAACAAAAAGTTCATAACTTTGCTGCTGAAATTTACAGAAACCGCATAGATAGGCTCAGATACATCACTGAGAATATTTACTATTAGGTTACTAGGCAAATGTTGTGCGTTACCAGCAAAAAACACACCAATCTCTAAATCTCTAAACCAACGCAGAACCATAGCTGGTCTCATTAGAGCGGACAATCCCCCCGCAATACACTTTATTTTTCTTAACATAGAACGCTTTTAGCCTGAAGTCAAGTATGCAAATTATTTCCCACTTCACAATGCTCAAGTCGGTTACCTACATTTAAATGTTGCATTTTCTTCTTCAGCTGCATCTTCCAGTTTTAACAGTTTCCAATTTTTGTGGTACCTCCATTCTCTTTTAACTTCCCCTCACTAACACATTTGCTTCTCTTTTTCAGTTGGCTGTCCTGTAAATCCCTGAGCACTAGCAGAGCTGGCATCTCCCACATTCACAGTACCTTTTCATCAAGGCAGTCTTCTTGTCCCCACCAGTTCTTGAATACTTCTTAAAGTATTCCCTCCACTATGCTGTAGCTTTCTGCAACCAACAGCAACATTATAAAATGTGCTCTAACACTTTCTTTAGTCTCCCAATTCGATTTAATGCAACATTTGTGCACAGTAGGGAGTTCTGCTGTCAAACAGCACTGGACAACATGCTCAATTTATAGGTGACAGAGGCTTCACCTGTGCTTCTAACTCCGAGCTGACACCTGGACTATAAGCTTCTGCAATAACGTCATATGATACTTTAAGCACAACTAGCACTTCTACTTCAAAAGACAAACACGATGTGCACACACATCTCTTTCCTCTAGCTGGAACTCAAAGCCTTGACAGATGACCAACAAGGCGGAAGAGCACTGAGTCCCAGCTTAGCAGAAAAGGAGCTGTTTACCTGGCAGGTCTAGATTTTGTTAAGATATTGAAGCTCGTGCTGGTCCCTATGCCTGTTCTGTGATCCATGAAAGCGTTTCCAGAAATACGGCTGCACATCCAGGAAGTGTGACCGAGCACAAAGAACAGATGTGAACGTAGAAAAGCATCAGTTGTCTATACATTATGCAGAGAAAAGCAATGCTCTGAAATGATACTTTCTCATCCGTGTTTGTCCTCACACTATTTCCTCTTTTATTCAATCCCACGATCAAGGCTCAGTATCAAATGGAAAATGTTTAAAATATGTATTTACAAAGGACTGAAAAGCACACCCACCTCTAACAGCTTCCTTAATTTTGAAAAATAAGTAGTTTTTTTATACTTCCCTCACTTATCTTATACAAAACATCCTTATATTTTGTAACCTTAGCAAAATCAAATTCCTCCTACCCTTGAGCACTCTTGGAAAAGGCGTCTTCAGTACTGCTCAGGCTGCTTAACAAAAACTTAGGTGTCAGAAAGGACACATGTAAAGCAACAAGAAGAGTTCATCCGACTGCTCTTTTGTATGAAATGAGACACTGAAGGTATACTAGTAGATTCACATACGATAAGATTTATTAAACTGTAAGGGAGAACTTTGTTCCCATTTAATATATTGAATGACCAAGTGCAGGCAGCAAAAACCTTTCATCAGAGGGCTATTACAAAGACACCGATTTCAAATGCAAAACAGCAGCACTGGTAGAAATGCACTGGCTGCACTGTGCGTGCTTTGTTATAACAGGTTACAGCAGCATCTGTACCAACGCAAACCTAAAACCTCAGCCATGTATAATTGAACACTTGCTGCAGTTAAGGTAGGGCAAGTCTAAAATAAACACACCACAATACACCACTTTAATATCATCTCTGCAAAATCCTCTCTAATTTCTCGTCTCAAGAAAGCACTGCTGAGGTCAGTTGGCTTCTGTCCCTGTCCCAAACTCTCAGCAATTCCCGTCCTGACAAAGTACTTCAGTGCATGATGCAGGGGAGCTGGCTGAGAGCCTGCTGCCAACTCCCGCCTTAGCTCCTTGTCAGAGAAGGAAAGCATGGAGTGGTCACAAAAGGGGGGAAGAGGAAGGAAAGAAAAATAATTAGCCAAAAAAAAAAAAAAAAAGAAGAAAGAAAGAGATTTTACATTTCCCAGTTAAGCGGAGGCTGCACTTGGAGTAAGACAAATCAAGCACACCTACATGAAACAATTGTACAGCCACTTAGCAGTGCATCCCCAAATCATAGCGGTGCCACATGTCACAGCCCTTCCTTTCAAACTTCGTTCTCGGGGCTACATCTCAGACAATAAATCCTGCTGTGAGAGGAAGACGGGCACAAAAATCCAGGAGGAGTTCTTCCTCAAGCCTGAGGTTACAAATTTCAGATGAGCATCATGCCGGGCAGGTACGCTGGGGCAAAAAGAAAAGTCACAGCTGCAGCGGTAAAGCAATCCCTCTCCTCCCCGGCTGTGCTCCCACCCGGCCCCGCGGGTGACACGAAGAGGCTCCCGGGTGCGTGTTGCCATGGTGCGGCCTCCTGTAAGGAGATTAGGGGGGGCCAGCAGGCGGGAGAGGCAGCAGGCGCGGGGAGGCTGCTCCGCAGATGTGGCAAAGGTGACCTTTCCAGAAGGAACGAAGTCCCTCCTCTTCCTTTCCTATGACAAGTTTAATGAGACCCCGACAGCGGGAGAGAGTGAGGCATCTTCTAAGAATGCCTCCAAACAGCCTTTGGGGACAGGGTGAGAGCAAAGGCAGGTACACTCAGAAACTGTACTCCGAGCCTCCACATCCCACCTTGCAAATTAATTAGTAGCGTCTATTCTGCTTCATTGCTCTTTAACTCGTTAGCTTTGAACACTTTGTTTTGGTGCGGAGCAGCTGAAGCATGGTTAGTTTTGTTGACTCAGGGTCCTGGGGCAAATGCACGGCTATCTGCTCACGCAATCCCATTGAAGTTACCATATTTAAAACAGCTCAATAAACTGATTAAGTGGCTTAGAATTTGCACTTTATCTTCTATAAACACCCCAGCAATGTTGTAAAGGTGTTGGTCAGATGCAACCACATGCATTTACAAACACAAGTATGCGCATTTGTAAGCACCATGGTATATATTTAATCTATTGATAGATCTGCAAAGCAAGGCATTGACTTGTGCCTAAATCAGCAGCGTCCCAATCAATATAAGCAATAATTATACAGAAATAATAGCTGTCTGCTGCTTTAAAGCCTCCTCTGATATTCTGAAGCTGTAAGTAACAATGAAAGAAAATTGCTTGCTGGCTTCCCTTCTGCATAGGTGCCACTAACTTCCCAAAATCCAGCACAGGGGCTGGATTAACAGGGTCCTTCCCGTGTGAGGTAGGAGGCTACTGGTAAAATGAGTATTGCTTAGAGTCTCTGTTAAGAGAGGTAATCCCAGAGAAGCAGATTACTGTAAACAGGAAGATCTCACATGCAAAAGGTGGGGGAAGGGTTGTTTGTACAAATCTGTTTCTGTTAAACAGATCCATTAACACTACAAATCCTGTTTTAAATTACAGCTAACCTCCAATAGTCAACTTCCCCCCACCTCCCCGCTGCTTTTTCTATCTATTACTGCACACAACAAAAAGATGGCAAAGGAACCACATACGTGTTCAGAGCAAATAGTTACCAGCAGCACCAAACAATTCTTACATGGATATTCTCCATTCTTTCTTTCCCATAGGAAAAGCAGGTGGAGGAGGAGCATGTCAGGGAACATTTTAAACTTCTCACCTCTTTTCACATGCTTTGGAGTACCGGTCTTCAGAGCTGCATCATTTTCTTCTAAATCAGAGCCCAGCCAATGCCCCAAACCACTGACCTGGCAGCAGCATGCGACTGCTACTGAAAAAGAGCTCTTCAACAACACCATCTTGCTGGCCCAACCCCAAGCTGACCCTCTCTCCTTGCACACCATAATTCAGTAATTTTCCACTACAGAACGATCTCGGTTGTAAGCCGGGAACTAGAAACTGCCTTTCAGTGGCTGCCCATGGCACACAGCAGCCTATTAGTCAACTTCTATTATATTCCACTGACTATAAGGCATGTAGGAGAAAGGGTTAAAATCCTAATTGCTCTGGTTATGAAGCTCTCCTGCTGATTTTGACCTATTTAAAAGCCAACCTCCAAAGCACAATAGACTTTCAATTACTGAGCTTACCAGGGAGAGCACTATATTGCTTGGAAAACAAGCCTGTGGACATCAATAATCCAAAAGATAAAAACCAAATGTATAGAAATGAACTACCAAGAAACAGAATCCCATCATCTGTTTCCTTTACCAAACTGGTGTGAAGGCAAAGAATTACGAAAAGAGTTTTTTGTTCAGCCTGAGCA
Source organism: Podiceps cristatus (assembly GCA_000699545.1). NCBI lineage: Eukaryota > Metazoa > Chordata > Aves > Podicipediformes > Podicipedidae > Podiceps > Podiceps cristatus. The sequence continues at coordinate 73,200 of KL263642.1, forward strand.
CCCGGCTAAAGCCATGTCTCCACTGGTCTTACGCGAAACTGTACGTCTGCATGCTTCAAATAATTTCAGCACAATACCCGTGTGTTTAGAGACACTCCCCGCGATCAGAAAGTTGAATTCAATACCTAGCCACTCGCAAAGTCACAGGAGAGAGCTTGGACTGTAATGCAGTGAACTTTCTGCTCAGCGCTGCTATTTGAAATCCCAGCCCTGCTGAGCAACATCATCTGCAATACGGGTGCGCTCTACCAGTGCTGCAGCTTCAAGTTTCCCCATGCAAGTGTTCATTTTGTAGGCACCACACCCCACTTCGTTTTCCAACTGCCAATTAGCAGAACATCCTATTACTTGGTCAACGATTCTACAAGTCTAACCAGTTTCATTATTAATATTTGTTTTAAAATCAGAAACTTAGGGTAATGCATTTAGATGCAAGTTCAACTCAGCTGCAATTAAATGCTGGCTTTTTCTGAGAATATTGCTTTAGCCTTCCATTGAGATTCTAGTCTTTTCTTGCAAGGCCCTACCCAAAGCGTCATTGTTTCAGTCCTGGATTTGCAAAGCCCTTCCCCGCCTGCCTGCTCTCCCTACAGATCACAGCTTGTCTAACAGACACCTCATCCGGTACAGCCAAACAGGCTGCTGAATTTCACAGCAGTCGCGTTCTCCTCACTCTACTGTAACCGTGGTCTCTGCTATCAACGTTTCAAATTCTTCTGTTTTGCTGAACGAGAGTTGCTTAACTGATTCAGCTTCATTTCACTGCTGAGCGATTTATAGGCAAATGCTATGTGCAGGAGCCTGGGGTTTGCAGAAAAGCATCAGCCATTAAGAAGGATGTTTTCATAAAGGGATCAAGTGAGCTTGCAGGTGGGACAGAGCAGTCTAGCACCAAGATGAAGGTTTGTGACAATAGGCTTAACATTGAGATCTTGCGCAGTTTTCACTGAAAAACAAATAACTGCATGAGGACTGAAAAAACTGGTTGAAATACGTTCACCAAAACAGGAGTGAGACGTCTCTCCGGGAACAAACCACTCCTCCCCTTTCCCCATACTCCAGTATGCGGATAGAAACAGATACGCTGAATGAATGCAAGCTCCGAGTGAGTCAAGCCTTAATAACGCATTGTGTAACACAGATTTTTATCCATACATCTAAATCAGGGTAAAAATCACCCACCTTTTTGAAAACTGGCATTAAATTAGAATGAATGAATACGAAAAACACAGCAAGACTTGCTTCTATTATTTATATGATCTGTGCTATTTTCATACTGCAAAGAAACCAGGAGGGAGGAGCAAGAACTTACCGAAAGTAGAAAAAGCTGTCGTTTGAGCAGCGATACCTTTTCACCATGAACCCCAGAGCCATGGCTACCCGCTTCCCTGCAACCTGCCGGAGCCCATTCTGAGCAAGCACACAACGGATCCTTCGCTCGTCTACGACTATCTGATAATGCCATAAAATGACTTTTAGTAAAGCAGGAGGATTCCCACGTGGCAGTAAATCCCAACAGGGCAAAACCCTCCCAGCTGTCCGCTGAGCTTTATTGCAGTCGCTGAGACCATATGCAGCCAGTCTCAACCATCTTCACTCCCTCACCATAAACAAAACTGAGGCGAGAACTGTTGGTCTGCTTGGAAATACTCTCAAATTCCTGGCTGCAAACTGAAAATATTAATTTGGTCTTTCCCTTCAAATTTAATTTTCCTTAAGTCTTTTCTCATGCTTTTTTGCATGTTTTATATATTACTGACACTGAGAAAATGTTAGACACAAATGTGTGGTTTGAAGAGCTGAAAGAATGCAGTGGGAAACAGGCTAGAAAAGCTGGGAAAGGTGATACAGTAACATGGTGCCAGATAGCCTCATGCAAGAGCTGCTGGTAACCCAGTGAGATGCCATACTGGCCACATGTCTGAAGAGCTTCATTCACATCCGGCACGGGCCACAACCAAGCAGAGTTTAAGTTTTCTCACATTAGTGCCTTGTAAAGACAAAACATGAGTTTTCAAGTACAACAGACCACCCAGCAAACAACCTGAACCTGGAGTAATAGCAGAGATGTGAGTTACGGACTAAGAGGTTGTAGATTTCTACAGGACACCTGGATGCTGACCCACAGCGGGCTCGTTTCTGCAAGGGCACCTCAGCTCTGCCCTCTCCCCATCCACTAACCCAGTCACACTGAAACAAGGTTAAAAGTCAGACAAAGCAGGCTGGCCAATTGCTTTCCGCTGAAACAGATAATCTGATTACAAAAAAAATGTGCAGCTTCTCTTCATCGCTCCTTCCTACAGCATTCCTGGATCCTTTCTATTTTAAATCAGCATCCATCCTCTGTCACCATCCAGCATGGCATGCAGTGTTCCCATCCCCGGAGGTGTTCAACATGGCACTTTGGGACATGGTTTAGCAGGCCTGGTGGTAGTGTTGGGTTGACTTGATGACTTTAAAGGTCCCTTCCAACCTTAATGATTCTTTTCTAATCTATTCTGTATTACAAGTGTTACAGCATCCCAAATCTTGACGCGTACCATGACAACTAATCGTCCTTCCTTCAGAATTTTATAAGTATTTATCTATAAACATCTCCTGTTTCTTACCAGGACCCAAACACCTGAAAAGCATGAGAAAGCAACATGACAGCAGTTTCTACTTCCTTCTGATCCTTGCAGGGTTTTAACTTATAAAGCTATAGAATACTTTCTTTGAAGGCAGGGCTCTCGTATTTGTCAGAGCAAGAAAAGGTAGATGCTATCAGTCAACCTGGCCCTAAAAACCGGCATAACACCATGACATCACTTAGCATCACCCACTTAAAATGGGAAATGGCTGACTCACTGGCGTAGGACAAGAAAGTTTTTACTGCAACAGATCGAGACTCATACAAAAAGCAGGGAGAGCAGAAGGTGAGAGAATGGCAATTCCCTCTCATGAATTAAGAGTCAGCTGCTATGTGTTATCTTCTTTCAAGCAAGAACAGTTGTCGCTGATTTGTCCCATTGGAAAAAATCCCAAACAGCAGCATAATTCTAAACACAAATCGATCTTTTTAGCCTCCTCTTTTCTCCAGCCCTTCTCCTCCCAGTATACTAATCTGTTTCTCATCTTCAGTGCTTCATTCCCACATGGTTTCTGAGTTGTTTTTCCTGCTTTTCTACCCAGCAATTACATTTTTCAGGCACCCTTAGATAAGGAGTGAAACATATGGGAGGGAAGGGAGAAATTTTTGGCAAGTTTCACTTTACAGTGGAACTGAATTTCCTTTATGATTTTATTTATAAAATACCATTAGAAAAGTAATAGCTCTAACCATAAATTTTCAAAGTTGGTATATTCAATTGGCGCACTGTCTGATTAGACCACAAATGCAAAGAGAACTCCATCAAACCTTCAATCCTTCCAACAAAAGGTAGCTACAAGGTTGAGTAGTGCTGTTACGCTTTCCTTCCAAAAAGAACTTAGCAGCAATTTGTGTCCCTCACCTGCATCGTGAGGCTTCAAACAGAGCTTGAGGTGAGGCTCATGCTTCTGAACAGCAATACTCATTTGTGCAAAGCCTTGTCTCCAAATAAACTTAATCCCAGCTTGCTTTCCACATAGCTTGGCTCCTCTCAAATGATCTCGCTTGCCTCCACAAACTGTGCTCTCTGTTCACATCAGCACATGTACCTCAAAGGAGGAAGATCACATGGACTGGTATCAAAAATGCTTTGTTCTATCAGTAGCAAATGACCGTATCAAGTCACAAAACCCTCCAAACACTGTCGCACCTTCTGCCCTACAGATGCAAGACGCGTTGCTGTAAGACCAGCGTAGAAGGCCAAAGGAGGAGTGTGACTGGATAGAAAGCAGAGAGCAACCACTGGCTTGTCCCTGTCTAATACCCTGCGCATCACTGACTTCCCAGGGGTCTGTCCCCCAAACCTCTGTGTGGACTCTGCCGCTGGAACTTCTCAGTTCATTTGCTCCTGGATCCTCCTTTTTAAATCCATACCAAGGAGGGTTAAGAAGACTGACAGAAGAGACCAGCTATGCCTAATGCCAACACCGCATGCAATGGATTTTATGCCTTGCAAGCCGTCAGAGAAAATCCATGTTTCATTCAAGTCTAGCTGACAATTCATGGCCTCACCGGCAGGGAGTAGTGGGGGATCCAGTTTTAAAGAGAAGGCAGCTTTGCTGCGGAGAATATCATGTCTTAAATCAAAGTTGAAGGGATTAATTATAGCAAAATTTATTGGCTTTCCCACAATGATAGCATTTCCCTTACACTGCAAAAGGAAGCATCATCAGTCCACACTCACCATGAGAAAAAAAATATAGTATTTATGGAGATTTTTGCATTACAAAACATTTAACATGCTTATGCTCTACTGAGTTGTTTTTTATAGCCATGTTGCAACTCCCTGAAAATAGGGATTTATGACAAAACTTGACTCAAAACAGACTGGGTGGAGATTAGCGGGACTATATGAGCAACATCATACACATCGTCAGTAACATTTGGTAAGCAGCAGTCTTTTCTGTAACTCATGAAGTTAACAAGACCTCTAACATCCGAAGCCTTGCTATCTCCACAATTTTTATAGTGCTGCCTTTCAGATGGAGAAGATGGCACCATTGATTGAAGCAGCACAGCATGACAGACACAACTAATGAATTCAACTCAGCTAAAGGAGAAGGGAAAATGCACTAAACAATGTAAAATCACAGAAGCCTGCCGCGGCCTTAAGTACAGGGCAACCTACTTTTCATTTAATCTAGTTCTCCTGCTGGGCTACTGTGGAATGTAACACAGAGTAATGTTTAATAAAAACAATCAAGAGACTTCACAAAAAGGAAAAACTGTGTGTGAGAGCTTTTGCTTGCCTTATATACAACCCATTCCCAGCCTGAATCACCAGCCAAAAAACTAAACAAGCAAGAATATACCAAATGGAGCACTAAGATGGTCAGAAGTTACTGAGTTTTCCAGTTTTCTGAAAAATAGACCATCTGTTCATTGTAGTAACACTGCAGTAACTATACAATCGACTGACATTAGCAAGGATTCTTAATGTGCCTGAACTGCACCGCACATCTCTGGGCTTTGCCAGTGCTAGCTGAACTGATCTGCTCGCACCAACACAATTCCTCCGTGCGGTGGCCGCTGTGCTGACCTGTGAAGAAGTATTGCATGCATCAAGGCAAGTTTCTCTAAAGCTGATCAATGCAATGGGCTTGTATCATAAACTTTAAAGCCTGCGACTTACTTGAAACAGATGCAGAAAAAGGTAGAAGAGTGTTTAAGTCCATATGGTTAATCTGAACTTTTTGTCAGCTTTTAATAGCAGTAGAAGTTTTCAGTCCTGTGCCAGCAGTACATCGCCTATACTAGAGTCAGCCCAAAAATCCACCCATCTGCCGGTTTAACAATAAATCCCCTTCCTCACTCTCATTCTGTGAGTGCACATGCCTGCTGCACGTAGATTTTGCAAAGTGCCTCTGGATGAGGAGAGATTGTTTTGCGAGATGCATTGAACCTTACCTGTCATCAGCATTGCGGAGAGATGGGAGACGGAAACTCGTGTTCCTGTCCAGTTTTGACTGACTCTTTGTCCTCTTGATGGACCCTTTCAGACGTTTACTGAAGAAACCCTAAAATGAGAAGTTGCAGAAGTGAAATGGGGAAACTGATGCCAGTAATAAATCAATCAATCAATGCATTCTCGCTGAGTCCAAACTCGGCAGTGATTCCCACTGACAGCAATTACAGAATGTGCTGTATTGGGATCCCTCTGAGCAGGAAGAAAGGCAGGACTAGATTGTCAATGACAGTTCCAGTATGTGATAACTTCAAATTACAATAATTAGCACCACTCATATTACAGGTACACTTCGATGCATTCCAACTATTACACAAGAGACCCAAAATCCCACAATTATCATTTGATAAAGAGTAGTCTTAGATATCAGTATTTGTTCCTACCTCCCCTTCACATGCCATGTTTTTAATTCTTGGTCAGATTAAGAGTACAAGATGTCTTTAATTATGAGCTTCTGTTGCACCCACAGTTGCACCCAGGTCTTCCTTTTTAATTGAGATATAGCAGATAAGTCTTAAAATTTCAATAATCTTGCTAGCCAGAACTGAAAACTTCAAAAGATTTCACATTCCAGTGACTTCAGATACCAGTTCTGGTATTGCTTTAAAGCAATGCTCACCTCAAAAAATCTACCTATGATCTAAAAGTACTAAATCTTCATGTAATCTGTCTTCTGAGCTACAATTCTTCACCAAGCAATCATGGACCAAAGTTGTGTTAGTTAGAGGAGTCTCTGAGGATCATCTATCCTGCCTCCTGGTCAATGTGGGTCTACTGCCAACACTAGGTCAGCCTAACTCTGACTTTGTTTAGCTAAGTCTCAAAAACCTCTGGTGCTGGAGATTTTACCACCTCTCCCAGCAACTCAGTCCAGTGTTGTGTTACCCTTCCAGAGAGAGTAATTTCCCTTGTGTTCAACAAAACCCTCCCAAGCAGCAATCTGCAGCTGCTGCCTCATTATAGCATCTGCCACTATGGGGAAAGGTTTGGGTCCACCATCTCTGTAATTCCCCTCTCCACTGCAGCAGGCTGCCTGACACCCCTTCGCCTTTTCTTTCCCAAACAAGCCCTCAGCCTCTCCTCATAGTTCTCTCCTTGCTGATATCATCAAGAGCTACTCCTGTGTTACCAGTAGTGGAACAGGGGTTCTTCTGACCACTGATATACAAAGGGGTGTGTGCATCTGTATGTGTGGGGAAATCACAGAAATATTTCAACACCTGCACGCCTGATTTTCTCCTATAGCCTTTTAAATTACTTTGAGCATGACAGGCATTTTAAATAAACCATATTGCGTCAAAATATTTCCAGGCCTTGCAGACATACAGGCACATACATTCTTTGGCATGATCAAAGCAAATACAGAGGTTCTTAAGCCAATAGGATTAAGCAACATTCTACTGGCTGAATCTGTTCTGCTCCTTCACAGAACAGCTGCACAGAGCCACCGCACCTTGCGCACTCTTGTCGGGAGATTGACCAAACACATGTGAGTAAGACCATGTTTGATAAGAATATTATAGGTTGGTTATAGGTTGGTAGAATTTGCTCAAAGTGAGTGTTCTTTTGGAGCGGATTGAACCAGCAGATCTACAGCCTTACTTTAGTAAAGGTCGAGTGACAGTGACAGCCAGCTGGGGCTAGCCCTCTCTCTCATCATCCGTGTCTTGCTAGGGTAGAAGTTGAGTACAGCTAATTTTGAACATATTTGCAAGGCAAGCCTCCACAAGTTGCATTTGGGACAGGTGACAGATGTTACCCGCAGCTGCCTCCTGTAATACAGAAATCAGCAAATTGGAGACAAACAAGGTCTCCTGTTCTTTCCTACGCAGAACACCGGACAAAGCGAGTGTTTTATTGGCTCCAGGTGACACAGCCAGGCTGAAGCATGTGACTTGTTCATCTCTTAGACTCGTAAGAATTAGGCCATCACAACAAAAGATGACTTAATCTGTAATCGTTTAGACTGAAAAATCTCGCATCTCTTTCACCTCTTCAGGAAGAAATGAAGTTTATGTACAATTGGACAGGGTGCTACGTAATTTCATCTAGGCTCCCTTGCCCTCAACAGGTTGGACCAGGTGATCTTTCGAGGTCCGGAAGGGACTCTAGGCTGCTCTATGATTCTACAATATTCAAAGGAAACTATCGCCCTCTTTTCATCAATGGGTGCCAGGTTAATTGTTGGAAAAGAAGTTGCTTCTGAACAGCAAAGCCTGCATTTGGTCGGGTTCAAGACATACACTGCAAGCACCTCTAAACCAATTTTCCAGTCTCACATTTGCCTTTATCTTCTCATACTTTCAGTGCTCCTTTTGAAACAAGATGTATCCTCTTTGCTTTAACCCTTCAACCCCTCTCTACCTTTCCTCATTCTGTTATTCTTGGTCCCTTCACATTGTTTGTCCCTCCTCTTCCACACAATTCACTCCCTGAAACAGCGCAGTTCCCCTCTACGTACACACTGGTAAGTGGTTTTTTTCTCTCCTCACATTTGTTCTCACTCTGCTTCTTTCAATGAACAACCAAGTGAGTCCTGCTCAGTTGTCAAGTGTAAAAAAACAAAACAAAACAACAACAACAACCACAACCCACCAAATCCAGAGTTCCTCAGGCCCACACCCATGACATCTCAGCAAATACAGCAAGATGGCCTGGTTCCTCTCTTCCACTGAGATTTAGATGGTGATCTATTACTAAAAGCCTGTCCATACCTGATGCCGGCTGTAGGATCTTTCTAGCACATGCAGATCGTCCTCTCCCAAATACTTGTATAGGAAACAACCTGCTCATGCACATGCCTGTCCACGGGTAGCATAAAGAACTTGGGATGCCCTGTGGGATGGTGCTGCAGGGGACAAAGGAAGAGGGAATCTTCTCTGCATCTGAAGGGAGTGCTGCATTTAAGGCTGCCCTTCAGTTTCAGAGGCTTGTCAGCCAGCAGGCTCCTCAGGGGTGAAAGCTGCTGTATTCTCCTGAAATAGGAAATAAAGTGGAAAAGGCCTGATACCTAGATACTGCAAAAAAAACCCCTCACAAATCTACATAGCGTGTTGGGGGAAAAGGTACTGTCTAAAGGGAAGAAGTGTTTTTAGCTGTGTGTGCCACTCAAACTCTAGCCATGTTCCTGCACTTTTCTTGGTCCTGGTATCGAAAAAGTGCCTTTGAAAAAACAGTAATCAATAGATACTCTTGGGCTTCTCTTGGGGCTATTGCTGGAATTCAAGTCGAGGATGTACAGCACTTTCAAAGGCACTTTCATATATTCTGACCTCTCAGCATAAAAGGTAATAAACCCAACTACAGGGATTCAGATCTGGTGGACGCTGGCTTCATTCCAGTACATCTCAGGCTACTCACATTGCAAATACTAAGTAACACGTTTTTCTCGCCTTCAGGGCAAATAAGACAAAGCTGACCCAATTCAGCAGGGGTACAAAAGTATTTATACTGAAACATTCCAAATCCTACTCAGAGAGGGACCATGAATATTCATTTTTGTGTGCACGTACCATTTTAAATTGGCATTGCTTTAATATTAGTGAAACATGTTCTTGGTTTAATTGAACATAATCTATTCCCTAATGAAATAAATATACTATCTGGGGTTGAATAAGGCTATCCAGAACTGACTATACCAAAAAGAAAAAATAGGGTAAGAACATACTTAAAGATAAAAATTATTCATACAAAAACTGTGCTTACTGGTCATCCTCAAAAGACTCAAAAACATTTGCAATATTTGCTCTCTGCACCTTGCTGGCAGTTCATGCAGGGCCACTGCTTACAGATGGACAACCTGTGAGCAGCAGGAAAAATTCACACGTGCCAGAACTGAGCAGAGCTTTTTGAATTCCATTTGTGAAAGGAAATGCTTTTAAATACTGAATCCAGAAATAAAAAAGATGTAGTGATGAAAAATAAACTTCTATCTGCAACAATAACATCTGAAAGTTCTCCCCCCCCTTTTTCTTTTCTATAGAGAAGAAATCCCTGCCAATGCTAATAACTGTAGCTGGTACCATTAAAAAGACAAAAATCACCCTTACTTCTTTTCTTATTGTTTAGGTATTTCTCTTAGATATGTACTTTAACACAAAATACTCAGCTGTCTGGTTCTTATACCTAAACGTAACAAAGTGTCTGGGCTTTAAGAATCATCATGGAACATCTTTAAAAACAGTGGGAATTTTACTGCTTAAACAAACACCCTCAGCCAAAAAGACAAACTTATTACCCAAACTGCCAGAAATTATGAGACTATGTTGTTCCCCCCCCCAAAAAAAAAAAAAAAAGTACAGAATACTTGGTAGGATAAATAAGCTAGGATGCAATTTGAAAAGATCAGTGTAAATGCAGCATTTTAAGAGGAGTCCAGTGACAGAATAACTGTAGAAGAACTGTGCCTGAATCCCTCAACAGATAGATTTGATGGTCCACACCTAATAGGACAAAGTTCAGGACAAATTCCCCTCAGAACCACAGGTTTAAGGGAAAAAGAGATGGAACAGAGAGAGGAAGGCAGGGTGGGGAGAACGCGTAAGCACATACTCAGTCAGGCATGTGGAATAGGTTCAGAGCAGGTTCATCATCTCAGCCAAAAGCAAACACTGGGGTAAGAAATCCCAGAGATACATCATCTAAAAATAATTCAATCCCACTGAGAATTCTATTCATCTCATTTGGAAGTTAAGCAACTCATCTCTCTCACTCTGCCAAGAAGAAATTGCAACAGGAGAAGTGATAAATTCAGCAGGCTTTTGTAACTTCCCTCCGTAGCTGCACAGGGAAGGTATAGAAACTAACCCCACTTATCTTAAACTCAGGAATGGCTGTTGTTCAGGGCAGCTTTGGCTTTAGGAAATGCTCACTCCGTGCCAAAGACGACAACTGTCTCTCTGTCCTTAAAGCAGCACGTGAACTGCCCAACAAATTCAAAGGCAGCCCAAGTCTGAACTACTCAACCCTCTGACTATTGCACCCTATAGATGCACTGATTCTTCACTTTGGAGAGAACAGCCCATGCATAATAAATAATGACTTTGTTGTTTTCAAAATGAAAGGTTAATTAAGCCATGAACCCATAGAACATATAACACAAATTATCCATCGATAAAACGCAACTGTATTAGTGGAAGTTTCAAAGCAAAAAACCCAGGGAAAAAGGGGCAACAATAAAGGTTCATCTTATATACAGCGCTGTGGTTTGCAGGACCATTACCTACATTAGGCATTTCTGGGACAAACACATTGCCTTCTGGAGGCTTGCAACACATCTTCAACATCTATAATGCTTGATGAGGAGCACTAATGAATTATTAATAACAGCAGGTGGGTAACTTCATTTACAGAACAATGAGACTTGTTCTCTCTGAGGGGAAGGAGTGGATGGGTACAAAGATAACACTCAAGTGACTACAGACGACAGCAGAACTGCCTCCCAACTACTGCGTGTTGTAAGTACGGAAAGCATTTTATTTCTTAAGTTGCTCACAAGCAGCTATCAAGAAAAAAACATTGTAGCCAAGTGCAAGTGCTCTCCTATGGCAGTAACGTTGTAAAGCTATGGGAAGCAAAGAAGGAGGGAAAGATAGATCGTAAAATGGAAAGATACAACTAGCAGGATATTCCAGGGGTTAGGAGGAAGCATGGTGAAGTTTACTATCCCCTGTAGAATAACAAAACCCCCCACAATATAACTAACATGGAGGTGGTGAAGTTTGCTATGAGCACAGTAACACTCATTATTAAAATATTAGCAGTGACTACCTTTGAAAAAGCTCTCAGCCACTCACACAGTAGAAAAGCTATACATAGAGAATACAGCTATACACTGAGAACTATGCATACTTCTCCGTGGCAATATAAAGAACAAGACAGTGATCTACAACAAATTCCACCATCGACTCATCCAAAAAGCCTGGCACATGTCACTGAAGAGGTGGTTTGTGCACAGGCAGAGAACAATAAAAAACATGCTTGAATGTATAAACAAAGAATAAAGCACAATAAAAGTAAAGCGGTGTTATGCAAATCTGCCATAGCTTTCACACTAATGCACCTCTCTTCTGATGATTTCTCAGCAAGAAAACTAGAACAAAAACTAAACTCCGGGAGTATAAACTGATTAAAGGCAGACAAGAGGGGGATTTACAAATGATATGTTTTAAAGACCAACTATTTATTTTAGAAACAAAAGCAAGAAGGGATTATAGATGTATAAAACAAATAGAATGGAAATTAACTAAGCTCCTCATGCTCCCTCTTATATAAGAAAACCAAGGGGCAATTTAACATGAGAGGCAGCACATTTAGCTGATTGTCAGGAGACCTTTTCTGATGCTATCTATAAACCAGCCCGTAGAATTCTCTACCACAAGTTATTATACAGACATTTTTTTTCAGCAAGATTAAAAAAGGATTACGTGTTTATATAAGGAAGAATAACATATGTAGCTGCATTAGTCAGGTTTAAAAATAACAAGAGTGAGCAATTATCATGCTTCAGGACACAAGCTGATCAACAGCAAGGATCAGGAAGATATTTTTCCCCTGATGGGACAGCACTGCAGATTTGGCCAGATAACAATTTCAACTTTCCAATGAAAAATTGTCTACTGCCACAGGAGGGATGCAGAATAGAAAGAATATGTTTAAGAACAGTAATAAGAAAACCAAGAAAATAGAGATGATACGACAACAGAGATACATTGATAATACATCTATTAATAAAATGTCTCATGAGATTGCGTCTACTCTGCATGATACGCAGTCAAAAGTACTAAAGGAATCAAATTTCCAAGTCACTGGGAATCATACTAAAAATTCATGAAGAAACAAGAGCTACCCAATGGTGGGGAGAGCTACAACAGCTTTTCAGATCCCAGTACAGCAAGGTGGTTAGCATGGACACGACTGGGAGCAGAGCCTGGCTGCCTTCATGGGTGCTGTCTACATCAGGCCTAGTGTAAGAAAAGAGCATCCAAAAAAGCCCGTATCCAGGAATAAAGGTCAGAAGTCTTTCTAGAGAACAACAAAACAACAGTAGTAAACAATAAATATTATAAGAAACAGGTCACCTGAGTCTATCAGTCTTTAATCGACAGTTTGTCAACAAATTGGCTGAAGCCAGTGAAGTATGTGGAGAAGTGATGGCCTCGAGCCTACCTCACCATGATTCAGCCGGCTGCATTTTTGTCTTTCCCTCATGTCAGGAAGGGGGCAATAATTTTCATGACCCTGGCTCTTTAGTCCCTTGACACACAGCCAGCAAGCAGCCCAACACTTCAGAAAACCTTTTGATAATACAACTTACATACTAATTAGAAAAATCAATAGAAGTGAGCTTTGTCAAAGCTAGTAACACAAACCTGAGAACTGGCTGCAGGAATATCTAAAAAGAGTAATTACGAGGAGTGATAAGGTACCAAGGTAGAAGAAAGGGTCCAGTGGGATGTGGAGGGGATAGTGGCATGACGGCTTCTGTTTAACATCTTTGTTAATGATCTAGAAGAAAAGTTAAACAGCACATTAATTACGCTGAGCTACATTGAATTAGGAGGTGAAGTGAGGGCCAGTGACAGAGAAATAACACAAAGGGTTGTGAGCAATTAGAAACTGATAACACACATTCCTGTGAACTTTAGTACCAGAACTTGGAAAAATCAATTGAAGGGAATTAAAAACAGAAGAACAAGAAAAGTGATAAAAGGGCCAGAAGGACTGATTTGCAGAGGATGCATTAATTAAACTCTGCCTAACTTGACTAAGCTATGATTTGGAGGTGAAAATAGAATGAGTCGGTACACATTTAAATACAATTAAACCAAGGACAACTGGAACGTGACCAGTGTTTAAAGCTATATACATTCATAGTTCCCCTACATTAATTGCAAAGAATTAGATAAAGTCAAGTTTACATCAAACATGAGAAAAATGTTCCTGCTGTTGAGGTCCACCAGACGGTGTCACAGACTGGATATGCCCATCATCTGACTCAACTCTAATGTTTGATGTAATAAACAAATCCGTTTTGGCAGAAAGATATTGTGAAGGTTATAGAGCCTATGAACAATATTATCCCAGAATAAAGACACAGATGAGAACTTGGTGAGCATCCGGGACACCGCCAATCATCCATTTATGCCTTCTGACACAAAATCTACAGAATAATAGCCAGCATACCTAAGCCATCACACCACAGGGAAATGATAAAAAATTAAAGCAGATTCAAACAAACATGTTACACTAAGAAAAGAGCAAAAAGTGGAAGGAAAAACGTTAATCCTGCAATAGGGAGGATAGATTTGAGCACAGACAGTTTTTCATGAAAGATGCCACAATGCATTTACATTAATGTAAATCAACAATTCCCATCTCTGCATTGGCGCTGATGCAGAATTAAAAATATGTACTTGTACGCTGTCGGGTCATGTGGGCAGAAAAGATCAGACTTGTCCTAACCTGGCAGCATGACGGTAGCAGAGCAGTGCTCTGGAGAAGCAACAATCTTGCTGACTGCGTAAAAGATGAAGCTGGGCAGCCGCGAGATCTCATCAAGCTTTGACCTTCACTTAGGCTGGCTGCATTGTCTTCTGTTCCATTTAGCAATACTCTCAAAGAGCAAAGAGGCAGACAGTATTTCTATAGATCCAATTATGCTCTCGACTAGAAACAAACCAAGGAAGGCAATCGGGAAGTATCAGTCTTCCCATCATATTCACACAGGGTTCCTATAAAAATAATATTATTTACTTTAAAGAGTGCATTCTGGCTTTCCTATCTCATTTGCACTTGTTTCTTTGCCTGCCTTGTCTTTTTTTTTTTTTTTCCTAATAGCCAGCAGACATGGATGAATCATAGTGAGTTGTTATTACAAATGATATAACAACTTTATCCCCCAAAGAAGCAAAAACTGAGAGCACAATGTGAGTCTGAAGAGTGGTTTAGCAATTCCTCTCTACCCTGACGCTGCAGGAGGTCCAAAGATTTTGATAACCTCCTATTTACCCTGGTCCCTCAATTCCAATGGCAGAGCAATGAGAGAACATGGTATGCTGCCGCAGTGCTGCTGGGGCTCAGCAGTGCAACAGTAGGGAACGGGATGCACCAAGACTGAGACGCTCTGCCAGGACATAGTGTGTGTGGGAAGGGAAAAGCTGGTTTCTCGCCCACCTATGCGTCATGATGCCTACTTCTAGCCAGTTCCGTCTGCCTTCCTATTTGTTCAGTCAAATAATATTCATTATTAAAAATATGACTTTTCCTATATATGCGTATCTATAAATGGCACACATCTGTCTGTATGTGAGAAGACACACTTCCACGCTTCCCCATCTCAACTTTCCTACCTTTCGTGCCCTTCTGTTCTCTCTCAATATTCCTCCCAGATGCGCTTGGAAATTGTCAAACGGCAATTAACACAACTGACCCTAGATGAAGACTAATGTTTTAGCTACAGGCAGGAATATTTGGGGAAATGGGGAAGAAAAAGAAAGGACAAGCACCGAGAGCTCTTATCTCTGTACGTATGCCTTGTGCTGCACAATGTCAGCATTAGCAGAATCCACTTTATTCCCTTTGGTGGGAGATAACCAGAACAAACACATTCCACATGCTGGTCCATGTAGTGGTCAGTCCTGAGAAAGAGTATGTTTATAACTACTGAAATTCTACATTTTACACAACAGTAAATTTAAACACGTCTTTTCCTCCAGTGCACATGCAGGAGGTAGGAAGGCAAATTTCCTGAACTTTACACATCAGCCCCTTAAAATAAATCCTTCATTGACCACTGCCACTGAAGAGACTACTTAGAAAATGTCTCGTCAAGGAAATGTTCGCTTAAAGGCCATTATGCTGTTATGAATCAAAATTCCAGATGTTAAACAAATGCCAATTAGCAGTATTAAAAAAACAGATGCCTTGTTCTGAGTGAGTACCAGTGCCTGGTGTTTGAAAGGAAAAAAAAAAAAAACCTGCACAGAACATGCTGGAAGCCACTGTCCTATTGAGAAGACAGCTTTTAAATAGCTTTTCTGAGAGGCAAACTTAAAAAGCTGTAAAAGCAACTTATTATGAAAGTCTCAGCATAATTTTCCATCAGTATGGGAGAAGGTTAAGCTGTCCCCTGCCTTAAGCTGCTTTCTGTTAGAAATCCAAGCAGTGAGTAGAAGAGGTATGGCACAGAGTCAGGTCCACGGAAAGAATAACTGAGACAGCACTACAGGGCAGCTGCCTATAGCCCTCCAACCTAAGCTGTAGGTGTCAACGTCTGGAAAAACAAAACCACAAGTTCTCTTATTATTAATCTCTTTATAAGTACAATAAATCCCTGTCAAATAAAGATGACCTCTCACACACAAATTCAAAGCCATTATAGGCACCCCTTACATCCTTCACTTGAAGCTCTTCTCAGACCGCTGACCTGAAACTTCCACGAGGCACCCAAGCCGTCTTACCTACTTGTGCGAGCTGGGAAAATCGTAACAGAAATCAAAGGAAGAAACACGATTCCTCCCCATCTTATCATCCACCTATTAAATGTGTGCCAATCCACAAAGTTAACAGGGTATTTTATTTCAGTAGTTTTGGCTTGAGCTCATCTGTATTCACAAGTTCTGACTTCTAATTGCAGCTTGCTCTCTTAAACCGATCAGAAGTTGGCATGTTTTAAAACAGGGTGATCTCAGCCCCCACCTGCACCGCAACCTGCTAAGGAGTAACAGCATATAAATGGGTTATTCAGAGCAAAACCTACAAAGCCTCGTCCCTGTGAGGAAGACAGGAGGGTGCATTATGCTCCTGGGTATACAGGTGGCTAGGCAGACAAAGCAGCGTAATACCAGCTACACGTGGCACAAATAGCTTCTAGGGTTTTTTGCTGGTTTATGCCCAAGAAAGGCAGCCATGTACTGCTTCCTGAGCCTATTTGCCAGAGTCCTAAAAGCCCAATACACTGCCAGGAGAAATGAGAAATACTCTGCAAGGGTCTTGTTTTGAAAGGGAGCAGGAGCTAAGAAGTATTAGAGAACTATTAGAGGAGAATTAGAGAAACATTAAAATGTTACTTAAAAGGCAGGATTGACATTCAAAAAATGTACAAAAATGTGGAACAAAGGAAAAATGAGGCATACAAAACCAAACAATACAGATAGTAATCAAACACTTCTGATACGTAGCCTGCAGTTGTTAGACGAAGACTGTGACAACACATACATACACCTAAAGGCTAGGGCAATTACTTATAGATGAAGACAAAGAAGACGGAAAATTTCTTATAAATGAAGACAGGAACAGCTAGGACTTTTGAAGGCTCCAAGAGTTCAGAAATCCTCCTGGAACTGTGCAGACCACAGGTTCAGCATAAAAATCTCAGAACTTGACATAACATAATATTCTTGTGACAACTTCATGTGCAACTAGACCAAGACCTTTTTTTTCTCCAAGTACCACCCAGAAAACAGATCATTGAAGTGGCAGAGAATAGAATCACAGAATAGCTAAGGTTGGAAGGCACCTCTGGAGATCGTCTAGTCCAACCCCCCAGCTCAAAGTAGGGTAAACTAGAGCAAGATGCTTAGGACTGTGTGTCCAGTCTGCTTTTGAATGTATCACCAAGGATGGAGATGGCACAATCTCTCCAGTTAACCTGTTCCAGTGTTTGATCATCCTCACAGTGAAAAAAGGTTTTCCTTATGTTTAAATGGAATTTCTTATATTTCAATTTGTGCTCGCTGCCTCTTGTCCAAAGAGCCCGGCTCCGTCACCTTTATTCCCTTCCATCAGGTATTTATACCCATTGCTAATATTTCCCTCTGAGCCTCTAAGCAATATATTCTGCCTTAACTGCTACTTTAGATATTTTTTGAATGAGATGGAAATGTGATTCATGGTCTTACAAATAAATGTTAGAAGTTCCAATTTTGTTCTGACAAGGAAACCTCTACAAAAGAAATATTCTTCACAATCAGGGTAGTCAAACATCAGGACAGGTTGTCCAGCAAGGCTGTGCAATCTGCAGTCTTGGAGGTTTTCAACACCTGACTGGAGAACACTTAGAGCAACCTGATATAAATTGGTCCAGCTTTGAAGAGGAGACTTCCAGAGGCCCCTTCCAATCTATATTGTTCTACGATTCTGAATGGGACTAAGTATGGATACCCAGTATATTCTCTGCTTCCTTGGTCCCTTTTTCAATTCCAATAAATCATGAAATTACAGGTTGCTTTAAACACCGTATCTTTTATACTCTGACCAACCTTAACGCTTTTATAATTTAAATAGTTCTTATTAATCCCTTGGATGTTTTTTAAATTTTATTTTTAAAATTACACAATGTAGGATTTAATCAAAACCCAGGTTTCATGCACATCTGGATCTGAAGTGAGCTAGGAAGTATGCATAAAATAGGATGAGTGCTACCCAAAGCAAAGCAAGAATATATACACTAAGGTACAGAAATCGTACTCAGGTCTGCCGAAAACACATAAAAACCCCAATGTTCGCTAGATAATTCTTTTGTTTTTCCTCAGGCTTTAAAGTAGGCAGATTACTTGCCAAAAAGAGAGGTGTGAATATATTTGCAATATTGAAGTTAGATATTTTAGACCATGAACAAATATTGTTAAAAATTACTGAGCATCTCATTTTAACTTGAATCATTTGCCCTCAGTCTAATAATAGAAAGGCCTTTGTGCTCTTGGATACACTGACTGAAGACTGACACAGGCAAGAAAATCCAGACTCTAGCTGAAAAAGTCTCGTGCAGACTCACAACCACCCGAACTCATGACAAAAACTGAAGAGGTAAAGAGCAATTAACAGACCTGCAGAAATTTCATCAGCTTCTGAGTAAACTAGGAAGTAGTTTCAGTTTTCTATGTACTTCATTGGCATGATGAAAAAATAACATGCTATCACCAACCTAAAAGAACTTTTTTCCTAGTCAAAATTGAATATGTAATGCAATCCCTGGCGGCGACTTCAAATGTATTTATATAGGTCACTGCCCACATTAACACTGATGTCTCACTATTTGCAACTTTTGATGAAACTAATGAAAATAAGCAAGTTACAGATCTATCAGAAATCTCATTGATAATACATGACAGTTGACAGCAATACCTCTTGGTGAAGTGGAAATATTAACTAAATACTACCCCCCCTCCCCTGAGCTTAGTTGTACCCTGTGATATTTTAATCTCTTCCTCCTATTCCATAAGAAAAATTCCCCCTTTACAGGAGAGGCACACTTACTGGCACTTTGAAAGGAGAAGTATTTGAAGCATCCATGGAGTTAGTTTTCTCAGAGGTGCTGGTCCCGGAGATGCTCCGTCTGCGAGGAGATCTCTCTGCTGGGACCTCTAAGGAAGAGAAGGAAAAAGAAGGTGAATGGGTGCCGGGGGGTGGGGAATAGTCAGGTTTTATGCTCTGTAGGGCAGACACCTCAGCAAAGTTTCAAGTGCATTACTAAACTGCTGAATTATACTCACCTGTTTCTCTATATCTTATTTGCTTGCTAAATTACAACAGCATTTCTGCTGACAGATTTAAGGTTGTGAATCTGATGTGATTATAGGGAATAGACAATTGAAATAAAAAAATGCTAGTAAAGATCAATATCCCAACATATTTAGTATTCTGTTACTGTGAGGAGATAGTATTCAGAAAACTTATTTTATTCTTTACATAAGCAATGCAGTAATTAAACAATAACCAAAACCAAGACACAGGAAAGCTAAATTTTAGTTATAGCTGAACAAAATTTGGCAAAGGTCAAAGTTCAGTCTTCTATGATCACACTACTTGCTTAAACCATGCAACCACCAGTATACTCATAACTGCCTGGGTAATATGACATATATATCTCTGCAGATAAAAAAAATAGGTCAACTACTCCTCATTCTGGCAATATGACCTTACTAAGATACGACTTTGGCATCTTAAATCCATGCAGACTGATCTAACGAGCAGAAATATTCATGAAAGATGCACTTATATCATTTTCTAGTATAAATACTAGAATAATAGTATAATAAAGTATACACATTATTAAAAATCTCTATAGAAACACGCATATACTATACACATATGCATTTCTATATATAGCTAGATACACACACATATATATATACAGATACCTTTATCACAACTGCTGCCCATCTCCAGCTCAATTGCCAGACTTAGAGGAATCCAGCTTCACAAAACAACCCCCGACACAGGGAGGGAAAAAAAAAATCACTTCCTAGCAGAAAGTCCATTGTTATCTTCTGAATCTTAAAGCAAAGGAGTAAGCTGTGACTCCAGACAGTGACATTTTGACTCCTGCCGTTTTCCTTTCAAGAGACAGATGCAGCTTAAACTTCCATTTCTGGCCGCCTGGCCCTGGGGATCCGTGCTACTTCCACTTAAGAGAAAGCTGGGTCTCTCCGTTCCCCCTCCCTTCCTACAGCTTGCAGAGAGCAAGCGAGCGAGGGAGCAAGCGAAAAAGAAACACACAGGACTGCAGCTATTCAATCAATCGCTCCGACTGCACATCCTCATTAGTTA
Organism: Podiceps cristatus; assembly: GCA_000699545.1. Classification (NCBI taxonomy): domain Eukaryota; kingdom Metazoa; phylum Chordata; class Aves; order Podicipediformes; family Podicipedidae; genus Podiceps; species Podiceps cristatus. Next base: position 93,344 of record KL263642.1, read on the forward strand.
CTTTCAGGCTATTAACAGATGCCCAACTGCCGGCTTCCCTCCGCTACAGAAAATTTCACTGTATATCCTGATTCACAGCAGCAAAAAGGGTTTACAGAGACAGACTGCCAGCTGGTGCCACGAGAGCAGTGTTTTCCTCAAAATAAGCAAAGAAAAAATGAGAAAAGCCTTCTTCAGGGATAATATTACTTGTGATGTCTTTGCATACTGGATTTTGATTTCACCAGAGTTATAATACGTATCTCCCGTGGATGCTTGAAGAACGACAAAATGGAGCATACTGAATGAGAGGTTAAGAAACCTGGACTCTGCAGTATTAGTGTCTCACACTGTAGATATTTATCTTTTAAGAAAACAGACCACTGACATTCAGCCTCTCAAGCTGCTTGTAACCATCGAGGGGGAAAAGAACCGCTAAGAGGGAGAACAGTCTCCTAAACTGGGCAAACAAAGTCTAACACACAACGTAGCCGCCACTGGAAAATGGGCAGGGCACAGCCGCTTGCTGCCGACCGTGAGGATGATGCACAAGCCCTCCCCGCACCGACCAAGTAAATCACGGTCTGTCAAAGCTCGCAGTTACTGCGATAGAGCAATACCACTTTCGGGGAGATTTCTCCTTCGGCTGATGAGCAGCACCGGGCACTTTCTTTTACAGCTAAGGAGGCATTGCCTGTTCCAGTGTTGGAGGATAGGTCCCTGTCAGGGCACCTTTAGAGAACAAAGCGCTTGGAGCAGGGCCTGTGCTAGACAAAGGTTTTTGAATAACAGTCAGTCCCATGGTCTCAGGAGCCTCTGCAGAGACTGCTAGTTTTACCCCAAGACGTGCTCTTTTATACCGCCAGCCTCCTCCCCCTGCCTCTACGAAAGGAAACTTAGTTCCTGCAGCACCTGTAAGTACTGCTCTCCCAAAGGGAGCTGCATTACGTAGGATTTAAACGACCACTTCTGGTGTCCTCGTTGTAAATGTAATAAAAGCAAACGGGAGTGATATATTCACTTGGAACTAGGGACTAAACCAAGCACCTTTCATTTTACATCCAATAGTAATGCACAACGTAAGAGGTTTGGCTTTCTCCACTTCTCACACACAGGAAATCACATCAAAGCTGCTTCAGTAATTTAACATAGTTTGTTAACTTTGCTGAGTCATAAATGAAAAGAGGACCCCAAATTCCCCCACTATTTTCAACAACAGCCTATCGTTCTGCAGGAGGGGCAGTTTAGGAAAAAGTTGAAATTTAAACCAAATGGTGTTGGGAAGCTACAACAAGGAACACGCGTGGCTGTCCTCGCCTTCCTTCTCCCCCCGCCCCCCTCCACCCAGCAGCAATTCATATTCTCTGCAAATAAACCACTGGAATTTCATCTGTAAAATGAGCTGTTTCCATTCTCAGACCATCGCAGAAGTATTCCAAATGGGGAAGAGAAAACAAAATATTCACAAGGTGCCTGCAACTAAAAATAGAAGTACCTTTCCCTCCCTTCTCCTTCCAAAACCCAAGAGCAAATAAACAACATGCTCAGTCCCCAGGGAAAAAAAAAAAGACCTAGATATAGCAAAATTGTCAAGATATGTTAACTTGAAATCAAAACTAAGTCAACCTGCTATGATGCCCGTAGAACAGTATTTTTTGCTGAGTCGTGTTAAAAAAAAAAAAAATAAAATCCAGAAACCAAAAAAACTATACTGTCACCACCAGGCAAAAAAAAAAAAACTAGACAGTTCCTGCCCCTGCTCCACAAGTAATGCTAGAGGCTACTCTTGCGTAATCTTCACCTGCTGAAAAAATCAATGCACCTCTCATCGGCTTAGTATTAAATTACAAGTGCTTTCTGCATTGCTCACTCTCGGGGACCAAGAGTACAGATAAATCACATTGTTTCTATGGATAAACAATCTGAAACCCGTTTCATCCACTCTCAATTTCTGGGAAGAAAAGAGTGGGGGGAAAAAAGGACACACAGATCTTCCCCTTTTCAACCTTTAAAAAAACCCCAAAACCCCCGTGAAATAAATGAGATGTAACCATGCCCATGAAACACTTAATTTATCACCTCATATATTGGTGATAGCAATATTTATGCAAATAAATATTTACACACTACATAGTAATAGTTACAAATTAGCCCGGCCAATTACTCAGCAATGGCAGATGCCTCTGAAAAGGGAACTGCCCAAGGATACAGCGAAGGTACCTTCACATCATAATGCGCCACTCTCCGCCCTCTGCAACACCAAAGCTTGTTTTGTTGGCCAGAAGGGAGGTTTGTGTAAGAGAGGTGCCACTTACTACTATGAGTAGTGATGACGATTGCCCTCCTTTGAAGGCAACTGTCGGCCACAGCAGTGTAGCCTCAAGGGTGCGGCTGGATCTGAATTTCCCATTGATGGATGCTCTGGCCGCTTGAAATCTGAAACCTTGCTGTTGTGGGGATTTGTATTCTACTGGGAAGACCTTTTTCTCAGGGTGGGAGAAATAAAGATGAAACAAATCTCCCAGCTTTGCAGGACAGTGCTTGCTACTCTATCTCCATTTATCTGAATTAGAAATGGATTGGAGAAGGGCAGGAAAACTGATCAGGAACAAAGAAATATCCTCGGGAGTTAGAGTGAAAAGCATTAAGTTACTGAACTTGTAAATAAGGTCACAGAACCAAAGATTACAGGGGTGTCCTTTGCAAAGGACAATGCAATGAAACTACTGCATGGTCTCAGCGAGACTCGTGTCAAGACTGTGGCACTTTCCAGACCGGGCTTGTGTCCTCTCAGGACCAGCAAGAACATAGAATTATAGAATCGTTTAGGTTGGAAAAGATCTTTCAGATCACTGAGTCCAACCTCTAACCCAGAACTGCCAAGTTCACCACTAACCCACGGCCCTAAGCACCACATCTACATGTCTCTTACATCTCCAGATCCAAGCTACCGCTTGTGATATGCATTCTAAAGCAGTCCCCAAAGACCCACCTGGAGACGCAAACCAAGGGGTAAGTACCCTGGCAAGCATAGTGCTTGCCTACCATTACTGGTAAGGGGTTGGTACTGGTCTCTGTCATAGGGAGCAACAGATCCGACTGCCCACTGCAGGCTGGCAAGTATTTCTGTGATAACGTTCTCAGCCAGGCCATGTTCTGCACACCAGCCTTTTATCAACTGTGACACTTAGCAGTTCACAATAATCAATCAGTCAATCAAAAGTCATAATTTTATCACTTGTGACTTCTAGTAGTTTGTAATAACACGTGGTTTAGCACTGGCCAATTCTCTGCTACATCATCCTTGGCTCTGTTGTTCAAGAAAGATTTGGATTTGTGAAAGGCTACTTTTACCACCCACTGGGGGCGGGGGGTGGAAGAGATCATACTACTGACAAAAAATTAATATTTCTTTCCCAAGACATAGATTCTGTTGAGGGGGGAAAAAAATAAATCTATCCTCAAATTTCATTCTCCAAATATCTTTGATATCTTTGTGTTGCCTTTACTAGGAAGGGGGCAGACTGCTGGTGTATATTATCTACTGGTTAGGAAAACAAAAGACAGATATAATAAGATTTCAGGGACTGGGACTTCCTTTTGCTTTGTCTGTGCATATCCCGATACGATGGTACCTCAGTCTGTGACTAGAGGGGATAAAGAATATGAGTCATAAAAAGAACTCATTCATAAAAAGAACTCATTCTGTCTCTTAAGACTAGCTCAATTACAAGCATTTGAAAAACACAAAACCAGTTCAATACTACCAATTACCTCTCTAGAACCAAGCGTTCCCAAAGAAATTCCCAAAGCTTTCTCAGGTGCACTTGCACTAAAACGTCCCCAGCCTAAACAAAACAAAACCCCACCCAAATATTTTCACCCCCTTTATCTAGCTACCTCGGCACTCCCCAGGAGAAATCAGTAATTGCTGCTGGTCAGAGCATTAGCTGAAGAATCAAACAATCCTGCAATTAGCCCCTTGTCTGAAGGAAGGATCAATGCTACACATATGCTGCCCCCTTTTTTAAGCAAAATTTGTTGTTGTTTTAAATGTTGTAGCACTCATGCAGCAACAGTTACCACAGTGGACAAACAATCTAAATATTTAGCTTTTAGCTAAGCCATTTGTGAAATTCATCTGCCTGGACAGGTTATTATACATTTCAAATGTGGCAATGCCAAGAGGCCTCTTACCAGGACGCAGCAGGATTAGACTAAGTACAGAACAGGCACAATTTCTGCCCGAGTTTACAGTCTTAACTTGAAACAAGGCACTGTTGGAGTGTGATAAACTCTGCACGGGAAGCAGGAGGGAAGAAGTATGTTAAGAAAGTAAGATGTATAAAGTAAGTTACCATTCATGGGCCTCTGGGTAATTATTTATTTTTAAAATAAACTTACACTAAAGTAATTACGTCCAGATAAATAACTGAATCCTAAGAGGTGAAAATAAAGGAGCATCTTGAGGAAGGATTTGGGAAAAAAACCCCTAGTATCTTTGCTATTGAAGATTTGTAAGAATGGGATAGACAAGCATTTCTCTCAAAAAGGACAGATGGAAGAGACCCTACTGGGGATGCTGCAATGGTCTAGAAAGGACCAAAGGATCTGAAGGCTTCCTTCAACACCGTTTTCTTCTCTGCCAAAAGGCCAATTAGTCTTACGGATTAACTACAAAGGAAATAGAGAATAAAAACCTGGAGCACTTGACTTTTTGTTATTTAGTATTTCTTTTACAAACACACTTAAAGAAATAACGAGCTTAACTCTAAGCTTGGAAGAACTGGAGCAGTTAGGGGTTTGCTGTTAGCAGCTACTTTTTGAAGATGTTATTCATAAATGTAACCACCAGTTGAGTAGTTTACTACAGAAACAAACCAACAGAGATTCAATATTTGTTTCACAGACAACAGGCATTACAGAGCTTGTTTCTTACTTTACGAAGATGGTACACTAAAACTTTTAGCTTGTAGGGCAGCAAATCAAACCAGAGATACTGCCTTTCTACTCTGCTACATTTTTATTAACTATTTTCATTATGAGTTGGTGATCACCTACCACGACACATAAATACTGAAGGTGTTTGTTTGACCTTGATGGTTTGGTCTCCTCCTATATGTACATATTAAAACCAAACCAAAACCAAACAAAAACCACGCACAAACCACCCCCACCAACATACAAATATATCTCATTAAAAAAAAAAAAAGTTTTATACGCATGAATGAATGTTCATCAAGTGGGAATATTCAGCTGGGCTGCTCATTCAAGTACTTTCATTCCAAATAAACTAATGTGTTGAGACTATTATAAAGGGAGTCTCTAATTCACTTGTAGAGCCTTTTTAAAATAAATAAGCATTTCAACAAGTACAAAAACTCAACATGCTCCAAAGTAGTTTATGATATATCAGGACAGCATATACATTCAGTAACATTATGGCATTCTCAACTTTGGTAAGACAGATGAGACTATTTTTGTCTCATTGCCTCTTCAGGCAGAGTGCTCACGTGACAGCACTAACGATAAAGAGATCTTGTTGGGTGCAACCAGTATTTACTCATGTATTTTCACCAGGGTAGTAGAATCCATAGCAGCTGACAAAATTAAAGACAGTAATAAAAAGATGAAAGCTAAAAAGTGTAGAAGATATATAAGAAAGAACAACAAGAAGAAATGTCTGAACAGCATCTTTCAGATGAGTATTGAATTGAGTATTGAGTATTTCCCTAATGAAACAGGAAGCCTCAAATAAAAATAAATAAAAATGTTAGTATTTTATCTTGGAGTAAGCATTCTCTCTCATTTTGCTCACTTGAGGAGAATTCTGACATGGGCCTAATTCATAGACTGTCATAAAGGTTTAATTAAATGCCTATGTAAGAAGCTTCGGGTAAAAGCAAACTCAAAATTCCCGGTCTGTTTTAAGTCCTGAAGTCCAAGTTCCTGTTCTGACTAAAATACATTATGCAAATTCTGCAAGGTATAACTTAAAGGAGAAAATTGAAATTTGCAGTGATAGCTTTTCCACATTTATCAAGAGAACTAGACAGGGGTGAAAAAAGCCACAAGAAGGTACATCAGGGAGAATGCAACCAAGTCACAGTATACTAAACTGCACAAAGCTACCAAGCCTGGAAAGCGAAATACAAAAGAAACTCCGCAAAGCTGACTTGCTATAGAACTCCATCATCAAACAACTGCTAGACACCACTTATGATCAAAAATTCTCCCAGTCCATTAGCAAGGATTTTAAAAGAAGATACTGTGCTTTAGTCACAGTCAATCAGACAAGTCTTGCAAGATGATCCAGGTAAGTATCAAAGTTTTAAATTTACAGGCAGGTAATTCTGTTGGTGTTAGACATTTGCATTGTATTGGCATATAAAAATATGTAATTGAATTAGTGTCCAGTTCGGAAGGTGCATAGCAAGCAACCTAAATGACAGTTTAAGTCACTTAAAAGACATTTAAGTCATTGATTCCTAAAGGACTTTACAGTCTAGAAGACAACACCTAACATGCAAAGCAGATGAATACACAGATGAGGCTGGAAGAAAGGGCAAGAATATCATAGGAGATGATAATTTTTGGCTTTCAAATACTGACTCTCACAATTTCTTTTTGCAGAATGTTCTGAGGAAGCTGCATGTGGTATTTAGTGAGTACAACATCAGCTGTTATTAGACTGATGCATTCGCTTTGAGGCGGAGGAACGAATCCTCCAGCTCTGCAAATGTGACTCAGAAATGAAACAGATGCATGTCCCTAAAACATTCAACATATCCTCTGAACAATGTGCATGGCCATACAAAATTTGGAATAGTTGCTCCTCTTTAACCTTCTCATGTGTCAGCCTCTAAAACCTCCTTTAACGGTTGACTCTATGCACAGCAATACAAATTGCCTGGACAACTCTGCCAACGCAAAAGCAGACACAAGAAGCTATTGCACATGAACTGGAGATGCTGATGTCCTCGTTAGTTCCTAATGATCTTGGACTGCCCCTGCTAATTCAAATTACTTTGTGTTTGCTGCAGAGAGATTGTACACAGACAATTAACGCAGATCAGCTGACACATGGTAACTTGTTCCCGCAATGTAATTTGTTTAGAGGCTTATGACTTGGACACACATTAGTATGATATCAATATTTATTATCCTCATTATTAAAGCCTTGAGCCACGGCGTTCAAAACCCAATCTTTTTACTCTCTGCGAGAGGGCTGTGAATTGAGGCATTGTCGAAAAAATGATCTGTTGCTCTGGTTATTGGGATATTCTCACAAGTGACTGGCTCTTCGATGCACCAAATTCAACAGCTCTTGTCATTCCTCTCAATGGGCCAGAAGGCTGCTCTAAGCTTCAGTACCTCTTGCTCACTATAGCAAGATTTTGCCCCCAAGCAATAAGAATTACTGCTACGGACACATAGAAAAAAAATCCCAATGTTCTGTAGACATCTGACGGATATTACGTAACCTTAAATATGGTCCCAGAGTTAAGACACCATTTGGGAGCTGGTAGCTCTTTAAGGTAAAAGAAAAAAAAGATAATTTAAATAAAAATATATACTTGGAGGCAAAAAATGCCACCTTAAATAGCTCAGCTTTGTGACAGCCTTCAGACTCCGGGCTGAATAAATACTTCCTGATGTTTCTGGGGTGAGATTTAGGAGACATCTTAAGGATCTCTTGGTGTGGAACAAAACGTGAGCGCAGGCATACATGTAAGGGGCGGG
>KL263643.1:16542-28830 GCA_000699545.1 Podiceps cristatus
ATGTAGAGTAAAAATTGTCTGACTGCTTAGTAAGTTAATAATTGAAAGCTAATGCATTTGTGCTTTTCCCACTATAAACTGGTTTTAATTCTGCTTGATACTGTATGTGCTGTTCACACTTATTAAAAATGGGGTTTCACTTCTTGGTAAACAAAATAGATGTTGCTGAAGAATGAGCACCTGGTTGCTCATGAAAAGGCATATATATATGTACACACACACACTTTTTTTTTTTTCCCCTGGCCAGTTTCTAAAGCTGAGTGAAGGAATAGTGTGGTGCTGGTAGTGTAAGTTTTAGGTGAAGGCTTATAGTTATCCCAGGAGGTACTGGATTGATTTGAACATACCAGGAATAGCTGTATGAATGCTGTGATATTACAGCTCTTGCAGTGATGTGCTTTGTCTTCGAAGGAATCTAGCAAAGTAGCATCACCTGCCGTCTTCTAGCTTTAGAAAAGTATCAACATATTTCTGTGAGTCTATGAACTAAAGGAGTTTAATATGTTTTCCTTTCAATTTTTTGATTTTCCATTGTTAACTACAAGTTCTCTGTAGTACAGGGAGGTTATAAAGTAGGAATTGAGTTGAAGATGGTGCAGTGCAGTTCTGGCCTCCATGTGACCTTGGTTGACCTTTTAAGGTACTTCAGTACAACTCATGCTGTCATTCTGGAAGAAGGATCTGTGTATAAAAATTCTTGTTATCTCTCAGATTGAAGTACTGTTATTCAGGCTTGGGCAAGAAGTTAGTAAATATGCTATCTAACAGAATTTTTATTCCAGTATTTCATCACAAAGTCTCAAATCCCTCTGAAGGCTCACATTAAAAAACCCCAACCAGACAAGACAGTGATTGAATGAGTTTCTTCAAATGCACAAAACACAGCTCCTCCTGGGTTACAGCTAAACCAGCAGCCATTCCGATGGACCCTAAATCATGAAATCTTGCAGAAGCAAGCATAGCAGCTGGATGCTGACTCTGAGTAAACACCTAGTAAATACCCTAGGGCCTCAGCCTGCTTATGTCGTGTCTTTGCTGTCACTGTGCATGCCACTGAAGTGAGAAGACTTTGATTTATGAATTGACAATTGCGTGTCCCTGCAGACCAGGTTGCATCACAAATAAGAATTGAGAATGTATTCCTCTTCTTCTTCTCTTTGTTTGTTACTACTGCTTTCTCAAACTGCAGTCTCCCGTACTTTTGCACTCCATACCAAGTCTTCCCTCCTTTTATAAAAACTTCAGGAAAAGGGCAAGCTTCTCCATTCTCTCTCCTTCCTCTTCTCCCAGACTTAAAAGGGGTTTTTTGCCTCTCAGTTTTGTTTTTGGGGGACATACAGAGGGAGCTGTGTGGGGTAGACTGAGAATAGGGTTGGAACGTAACACTGTAAGGACTCTGCAAGACCTTTGTAACACAAGAATAATTGAATTTTGCTTGAGTGTTGTGTGGGTTGTTAGGACTGGCTAATTTTTATCAATTCTTTTAATGTGCAACATAATCTTTAATGGCTCCAATTTGATCACGTGGCTGAAAAGTAGAGGCTCATGTTTACAACCTGTTTATGGGCTGCTGTTAGCCGTATCACTACATTTGACTTGGACCAAGTGAGTGAGTTCTGGGCTTTTTGCAGTAGCTTTAGTGGGGTGTGTTATAGCACAGTTGAACTCAATTACAATGTGGTTGATTGGATGTGGGCTCCTCAGTAAACCAGTGGACATCAAGTGATGCTCATGTCCTTAGATAGGGATATTTCATACCTCCTGAAAAACCTTGCATGAGAGATACTGTTACCTCCTGACCTGGAAGATGGACCAGAGTGCAACCTCGGCAAATTTGTCAACGGTACAGAAGTGGGAAGTGTAGTTGGGGTACCAGATGAGACAGAAAGATGACTAAGGGACTGGAGCATCTCTTTGCAAGGAGAGGCCGAGAGAGCTGGGCTTTAGCTTGAAGAAAAGATGCCCCAGATGGGATCTGATCAATGTTTATAAACATACAATGGGAAGGTGTAAAGAAGATGGCTTCACACTCTTCTCAGCAGTACACAGTGACAGGATGAGAGGCAATGGGCACAAGTTGAAAATGAGATTCTTTCTGAGCATTAGAAAACAAAACTACACACTTACTGTGAGGGTGGCTGAACGCTGGAACAGGTTGCTCGGACAAGTTGCAGAGTCTCCAATTTTAGAGATACTCAAAATCCAACTGGTATGAGGTCCTGGGCAACTTGCTCTCGGTGACCCTGCTTTGAGCGGGGAGGTTGGACTTGAGGTCCCTCTCAACCTCATCCATTCTGTGATTCGTGGTGTCTGTATGCCTCATAAGCTTTGTACTTGGCGATAGTCCTTGGCTGATCCAATTATGCCACTTTGTAATTAGCTGAAACAGAGCATATTGGCAGAGTGTGCAACCAGGGAGAAGGTGTTGGTGTTCATCATCAAATGCCTTTGACTTGCACGTTGTGCTGCATTTTTGGCTAGGTAGAAAGTGATTTGTCTGCAACAGATGTTTCTTGCTTGTGCTCAGGTTCTGGTCTCATTTAAGTCCAAGAACTGATAGAGCAAATCTGTACTACAAATCTGAAGTACTAGAGTGCATCTGTGAATGCTTTCCCCCTGGTGATGGAACATATGGAAATAATGCTTATCTTGATTTAGATAAGCAATTGCCTTTCCTGTACAATCATCCAGGGTTAGTAGGAGTAGAAGCAGGCACGTAATGTAACAGATCTTACAATCTGTCTTTTCTAATGCTCCGTAAGCCTATGCAGAAACAAATGGAATGGAAAGCTGTGTTAAATGTGGGGTTAGTAATTACTAATAGTTTGTCATTTTTAATTTGTACAAGACACTTGTAAAAACAAAGCATTAAAAAAAAAGGCACTGAAGGGAAGAGCACACAGAGTATGTAGCAAAACGCTTGCTGCACATTTCCTTGTAGTCAGATGCACTCTTAAAGCTTGCTCAACTCCTTTGTTTTTTCATCAGGCCAAGGAGAGTGGAGCAGTGTCCTAGTCCAGTCTTTCCTGAGGATTCTCCTAGGAGTGGAAGGGCTGGCTCTTTTCTGGGGTCAGTGTTGGGACTCTTGTCCCTTCCTCAGGTTCTTTTCCCAGCGCTGTTTCCAGATCGTGTTATAGACTGTTGGAGAAGCTGCCTTGTGGTGATACATGTTTCTACTAGTAGCTGTTTTAGCAGGGATGAAATAGTGGTCAGACTTGTTATTTATTTTTAACTTGGAATTAATTTACTTCCGCTGTGAATTCTAAAGCTGACTATAAATGATTAGACCCTCCCATTTTCAGCGTTGTTGCTTGCAATTCATTAATTCATTAAATCATTAAGTCATCTGACTTGTTAAACAAAATTTAATTTCAGTAGTGCAGGCCTGTGAGCCTAACTGCCATAAATCCTTTTCACTTGTTCTTTCTTTTGCTTTCTTCTTACCTGCTTTTGCTCATGGAGTGCCAAGAGCCCTTTTTTTTTTTTTTTTTCATAGGTATTGCTTTAATACTATGGGGCTTTAATAACTATTTTTATTACTTTGTGCATGCTCTACTCTTTCATTATCAAATAGTTTTAAAATGCAAATGTGTTTTTTAGCAGAAGCTCTCCCAGGTGTAGTTTTTTTCTCCTCCCTTTGTTTGCAAGCTCTTTGGTATTGCTATAGGGATTTCTGTAACTGGATGTGTGAGACGTGTTTCAAAGATACTTTAAAGTGTACTAGACTTTAAAATTCTGGATATTTTAGTAGTGGCTGAGCTTCAGAGTTCATTTTACAATGGTGTTAAGGTTGTGCCATCCTTTAACACCGCAGCAGCCGAGCATATTCATGCCCTTTATGTGGGCTCCCTCTAGTGAGCTGTTTTGAAAGTCCTTTTTCTGCTTCAGTCTGAAGAACTTCCTGCGTTTTCTTTCCAAGCTCAGTTTTTATTCATTAAGTCTAATGTATTTTTTTGCACACGTGTAAGCTGTAAACGTCCTTTTCCTTTGGTGAGAGCTGGAAGGAGCTGTAAGTAAAGCTGATAGATAGGACTGCCTATATATACTGTATTTGGGGTTAAGACCTCAGTTTGTACTCAACTTTGTACTTGAAGATGCGGCTCTGTGGATTCATAGATGTTGGGAGCATGATTAAAGGCCCAAAGGGTGTGACTTAGGAGGAAAAGCTAAAGGAAGTTGGGTTGTATAGACAGAGGGATAGAAGAGGACAGGGTGGATCTGGAGAGGAAAAAATGGTGGTGGGAGATAAATTTCAACTATTTTTGTGGTAAAGATTTTCCCTTCTAATATATTTCGGAGGCTGGGGAAGAGGAGGACCTAGAGTGTTTGTGGTGTCTCTACTGTTGCGTGTCTTTAAAAACAGCCTAAACAAAACAGTTTGGGGGAAGGATGTATGGGGGAAGGATGTAACAGGATCAACTCTACCCTTTGCTGCTGTGGGTGCAAAGATGATTTAGTGACCATTGACTTCACTTTCTATGAGGAGCTACAGTAAACTTCATAGCAATACTAAAGTTAAAAAAAAAAAAAAAGGGCTGTCTTTTTTTTGCTTTATTACTGTATTAGATATCTTTTAGTATATTGCTACATTTGCCTAGCAGATGTTTTTTCTTGATTTTTTTTTTTTTTCTTTTGAATTTTGTCATTTCTCCCCCATCACAATCACACCAGAGAAGGGATGGATAAGAACTGAATTAGGGCTAGGTAGGCAGGAGAGAAAATTTCGCAAATTATTTAGGTCAGAAAAGTGGCAGAGAGGCCGAGTAGGCACTTGGGGAAAAAATTCAAAACTTAAATCTCATGAATTGCTTTTATGTTGGGCATTTCGTTAGGGTTCTATTAGGTTCTCACTTGCTTCTAAATATGTGGATTTTTGGCATGCGTGTGGGGTTGCTTTACACCTCAGTTTCTCACTTTGCAAATTGAATTTAATTTCTTTCAAGTGAATAGGCTTGAACTGACTGTAGTTATGCATACAGTCAATTTACAATAGAGTTTCTATTGTGCTGTGAAACAGCACAAAATTGAGATGGACTTTGTCGTAGCCTTGATGCAGTGTGGGTTTAGTTGGTGGGGGATTTTGTGTGTGTGTTGTTTATGTGTGTTGTTTGTTTTTAGGACTGGAATATGTTTGAATTTCCCTGGCTTTGCAACTGTTCTGCATTTAAGGTGCATTCTGGACAACCAATGTAAAGACAGACTTGAACGTCTGATTTGCTAGGCAAGTGGGCTTTCTTACCTCTAAAAACTTCAGCCTAAGGACTCAGCTCCTGGTTTCTATCTTGTCTACAAGACCAGGTTACATAGCAACCACTTCAGAGCATTTATTTCTTGAGGGTGTGTGTAAAGCTGTTTCACTAATGAGAGCAAGAAATAGTTTCATTATGCTACAAGTGCAAGGTAAATCTGTTACTGCTAGGATTTTTATTAATGTGCTAGTGTGGTACCCGTGGTGTGTGTCCTTTGCAAAAAACCAGCAATGCTCTGGAATTGCTGGTTTGTCCTTGCTCAGTTACGGTACCATGAATTACAGGATAATACCTATAGCATTTGAGTTTCTTGGGCATATTAGAGGACTTGACGTACTTATTTGCCTATCTGAGATTCATCATTACCTTGGTAAGAGACTTTGAAGTAAATGAGTGCAGTGTTTTTTTTTTTTTTTTTTTTTTAATCTGAACAGCAGACAAAAATGTATGTGGTGAAGGAAGAGATGGGGGACAAAGTTATTTGTAACAGCCTGGAATGACTTTACTGTCCCTGCCAAGATGACTAAATTGATTACAGGAGAAGAAAATATCCCAAAGCAGATACCAGTTTTGACTTTGTTAGAAAATGTTGTCTGCAAGCCCCAGAGATCTAACAGATGGCAAAAGAAAAACAGTTGTCTGTCCTACAACTATTTGGATGATATTGGGATTACTTTTCTAATCAGCAGCCTATTAGTAGACTTGTTGAGTGTCTTTGTGAACAAGACTTGGCTCTCCATGACTTCCATCACTGAGGATCCTTCTGTAACAACTAGAATGAAATAAAGTAAGTGCAAGCTCAAATCCTCTGTTAAATCAGACTTTATTGATAGAATTGAGGGTAATCTATCAAAGATGTACAAGGCAGCATGTGCTTTTACTGCTGAACTGTATTGAAGATGGCAATACAGGGCACTTCCAAGAACTGTGGGGCAGGTACGGGACTTGCTGAAGAAGAAATGGTATATAAGAGTGTGTGTTTGTTGTGGTTTTTTTTTTTTGTTTTTTTTTTTTTTTTTTGGAGAGAGCGAGCGAGCTCAAATTAGTACACCAAGGACTCAGGAGGAGGTTGTAATTCCAGCCACCTTACTTAGTTCCAGAGTGAGAACTAGAGGCAAACTTGTGAAGTCTCTGGAGGACTGAAAATCGTGGGGCAGTGCCAGTGTGCACAATGATGTGTTGTGAGACACCCCACATAAACAGTTAGGTGACCTTGCTGATGACTTGACTAAGGGACATCTCTGCTTTCCCCCTGACTCAGAAATTAGTGATAATGAGAATTAGGGTTTTCCTTATTGTGTGGTATCTGTTCGTTTCATGGCTCTTCCTGGTGGATTTTTTAATTTTTTTTATTTTTTTTTGTTTTATATCGTGTTTTTATATTGTATAGTATCCAAACTGTACTTTCTATTTCAATTTAAGTGGTTTTAGTTTGGAGAATTTGATATGTTTGATTTGATGTTAACTAGTTTTGCAGTAACTCAGGCAGAAGGTGGAGGGGGAGGATGATGGTGTGCCTTTTAAATTTGGCAGAGCTCCAGTAGGACGCTCACTGGGGTGGAATGGGGAAAACAACTGTCCTGCTTGCTGGCAGAATGCATTTAATGTGAAAGCAGAGAATAAATCAGACTCTAAATTGGTCACAGAGGCTGATTTTTATTTTAATACAACTCAATGGCTAACTTCAATGGTTACCTTCTGTGGGAAAATGGATGAACAGTGTAACTTTTAGGTTAGAGTAATACAGGGTTCTTAATACAATAATAAAACCTTGATACCTTTCCTCAGAAACGATTTCTTTGTTTTGGTTCAGACACTGAGGGTGATCTGGTGGCAATGGAATACTGGCTTTAGGAGTCAAATACAGAAATTAAACTCATGAATACCCGTACTTGAATATAAGATAACTTTTATGCTACTGTAAGACACAGTGGCAACATATCTTTTACTGGAGGTGGCATGGATTTTGCACTAGGTGTGTGATAGCTGAACTGAAGAAGAACTGAGAGGGACTAGTTATTTTGGAGTGGTTAAGATAAATGATGATTTTTGAGACAGTCATTTAGGCTGAAGTTAGAAGAGCAAGTTCTAAAATAAATACAACTTTCTTATTTCTACTTACGGTGGCCTGTAATGCTGACAAATTTGAACAGGTCTAGTTGAGTTAGTGGAAATAGATTAAAATGAAAGTTAATATAAAAACTAAAGGGCCAGATTTGCATGGACTTCTTCTACCGTCTCGCTAGATCTTCCCTTGAGGTCTTCTAACTTACAAATAAATTTCACTTGTTCTGAAGATTGAGAACTGTTTCCCATTTAAATTGTCACTTTAGCAATTCAGTTCTATTTCTGGCCAGTAGATGAACTCAAGCCTCTTGAGACTTGCCTTGTGTGAGAATTAATTTAAAAAAAATAATAAAAATCATTTAAGCAATCTTTTCTTCTCTCCCTAATACTTTGCTAATGATGTAGATATTGAACAATGCGAGACTATGTTAAGCTTTTGGCCAATATGTGTATGTAGAAGTGTTTGAGGTAACTGAACCATTATATAGGTTGAGTATGATGCAAATGAAGTGAACTGGTGATGCAAAAATTGAGTTTACCAGAATAAGGGACCTATTATAACATTGTTCAGTAATGAGTCTTTTGAAAGCTAATGTACGTTTTGTCTTCATCCCCTTCTAGTTGAGCAATTTAAGGTGGCAAAGCTCCAAGTTCAAATTTGCTGGTGTTTTCATGCAGGCTTTTTCTTCTCCCCACTACCTGCTGCCAGGACTAGTTCTGAATTTTGGAGCTGTTGGCAGACGGAGTGCTTGTGTGGTGGTGTGTGCATTCAGAATAATTCTGGGTTGGATAAATTATTGCTTCAGTATGAAGATTATTTTACCTTTTTTTTAATTTACACCCCTGTGGTTACCATCAAAGTTATTTGATGGATCTAGCCCCAAAAATGTGTATTTTTATGCAGGTTTGTGGGTTTTTTTTGATCAAATGGTATGTGGGCAAGGAATCAGTGCTTCATAGTAGCTTATATTAGAAAGCAAATAAAAAGCAAGTAGTGTGATTTTAGGGAAATACTGGTATCTTTGTGGGTTACCACTGCCCTCTCGAGGTGAAATTGAAAGATGCTGCAGGCTGATACAATAGTGTAATTGGAACGGCCGGTACCTGCTCTGGACTTGTAAATAGTGATCTTAGACCCACGTTTGTAATCTGGTTTTACCGCTTTCTTGTTTTGTAGGTGAAAACACTAAAGAAGATCTGCAGGGGAAGAAAAGTCTGAGTGAGAAAGTTTCTCTCTATAGAGGTGACATTACACTGCTTGAGGTTGATGCCATCGTTAATGCTGGTAGGTGGTTAAATGTTTTATGTTATGTCTTGTAACCTGGTGCTATAATGGATTTTTGAGTTTGAACTTTGAAAAGTTGCATAAAATTGGTATGTCCTGTGGAAATCTATTGGAAACTGCAGATTTCCCCCCTCCACCCCCCGCTTTCTCTATATTGGATCTGTTCATCCTCTGTGCCTTTACTGTGAGAAGGATTATTGTGAAACTTTAATAGCATACTCTCCAAGAAAAAAGTAATGATCCTGTATCTATCTTTTGACTTGAGTAGCTGAGACTTCCCGCTTGATGCTGTAGAAGGCTGAACTTTGATACTGAACTACTGCAGTACATTTTGGTCTGTTTTTATAAATCAAGCCAATTGTGGGCTAGGTAATATGAAAACCTTGACAATAAGGTGATAAGAAAATGGAATTTCTGTTTTATGTGGCTTGAGTATTTGTTTTCTTGTAGGGAGATTGTATCCTTCAAATTCTTGGTAGTGACCTACAGAGTTCTAAATATTTTAGTACTACTTCTCAATTAGGGACCATGTCTCCATGTATGCAACTGAGGTAAAGAACTGTGTGTAGCATCCTCTTGGGACAAAAGTGGGGGGGAATGCCTATGCAATATATTTTTTTTGTGCATTTTGTTATAGTAAGCTAATTTGGCTGGTTGGGAAAGACTATGGGAACACACATGCCCTAGCCAAATCTTGCCTGAACTCCGCACCCCAAAAAGAATATGGTTTGTGTGTCTTGAGGCTGGAGATTCCCTACCCACCCCCCTTTCCACTGTTTGGTTGGCATTGTCCTTATTTGCTAGGAGTATTGATTCGTTTTCAAGAACTAATTTTTTGTTTTACTTCAATATGTTTCCTTTCGATAAATGAATATCTTCTCTGTCATGGAATAAAGTGCAGAGATTCCCAAGGTTTTATTGGCCGAAATTGATGTTTGCTTACCACAGTAAAAAGCTGCGTGGACTGTAAAGAGTACAGAAGCATTTGCTTATACAGTGTAGATATTTGTAAACACTCTCTTGGATTGTTTGTTGTTCCTCTCTGCATGACTCTACAAGTGGAGGCACACTAGAATCCTTAGTTATCTCAAAATGCATTTTTGCACTCCAATAAGTAAGAAGGATGGTATTTCCATGCAAAAGTGTTTTTAATTCATCTTCTAGTTTACTGATACACAAAAGCCTTTCTAAATTACAGACAGACAATATGGTAGCATCCATATAATACAATCTTCTCTTCACTGTGTCGGTGAGGCCTCTGAAGCTTTAATCTTTGATTTATTTTTTTTTCTCCCTTATTCTTTCAAGATGACATTTCCACTAGTGCTCTCACTGACTTTCTTACTTTATTACTCTACAGTAAGTCAATATTAGCATACTTCTCTCGATTTATATTTAGATTCTCTTTGTTCATAGGCCTCCCTTGAATTACAGGCTGGAACTAGCTGTGGATTAGCTTTAGAATTAGGAGTACTTTGCTTTTCTTGTTTTAAAGGGTTTTTCTTCCTTTCTCTTGAAATGTCCGAAAACCTATAAGCTGATGACATTGCCTACTGGTAAACTTGCCTGCCATCTGGTAAGGAATGCATCTATCTGAGTAGAAATAAAAAATAGAACCCAATTAAAATCCACACATATTAATATGTAATTTTGAGGAAAGGATTAAAGACCACTCAAAACTACACAATAAAACTGAGGTTGGAAGACCTAAAGAGGGACATAAGGCTCTTCAAGTATCTAGAAGGCTTTTGGCAAATAGAAGTTGTTTCTAATGATGTCTTCTGTTAGTAAGTTAGAGTTGGCTTTGGTCTTAATGAGACATTCAGATTAGATGTTGGCAAAACTACTTATTGGAAGGCACAGGGATACTTTGCTGTATCAGGCTGATAGGTAGCAGCAGTCCTAGGTCAGGGCATTGGTACAGGTGGATTTTTGAGATTCTTCTAGCCTTCTTCTGTAATCTTTTATAGTTCCTATATTCCACAATGTATTAACTAATCTGAGCTGTTAATATGTTTAGATTAAAATACAAACCTGTAGTTAATTTGAAAAATCAAGTATTGTCTATATGTCAATGCAGTCATCAAATTTTAAGTGTGAGCCTCTGATTTCCTCATGGTTTCAATGTTACTTTCTCTTTTGAAGTTAAACCTTTTAAACTTATTGTGGAGGATAGCTGGAAAGCTGAATGAGGAGGAGGATATTTTGGTTCAAGATCTGTATTATTTGCAAATAATCCAATTGCTGCCTCAGTATATTTTAAAAAAATATCAAAGAAAGTTTTAATGAAACTTTAGCATCTCTTTGATGGTATGTAAAAACATGTTTCTGCACTCCGTGATGATTTTGTAGAGAAGTCCATTGTTTTTCCTTCTGCAATTAAAATTATCCAAGCCTCAAAGAGATAAAGCAAAAAGTAATCACAGTACCAGCTTCTATCCCTAAGTTGAATAAAATGCAGCCTCTTGAACATGGAATAGGAGACAGACATTTTAGAGGTAAATCTGTGCAAGTTCTTTTTATACTTAAAGCCTTCTGGCTAACCCAAATGTTAATGACTGACACTTTCCCCAACCCAGGGCTTGCAACTGGCAGGAGGAAGGAAGGAAGAGATCCTCTTGAGACTTTCTCTCTGAATTCAGGAATTCCATTAATTATCTCCTGTAATAAATAGTTTAACAGACAGCAAGTCGTATACAAATTAAAGCCACAGGAAGACACATACAGTTTGGATGTTTTCATTTACATTGACTTACGTGGATGACAAAATAATCCTTAAGTAAAGGGAATAGTATGGCAAACTCTGGGGCTGTGGAAGAGTTCCAAGATGGTTCAAATTGTGTCCAGATTTGGATGCAAACATATTGGCAAAAATTATGCTTTCTCATACCTGCCTGTGAGGGGTAAATGAGACATAAATGGATTTACTTGATTAAACAGGGGTGTGAGAATATGTACAGTAACTTGCCTGTAGCACTGACTTTATATGCTGATATCCTACTTTGGGCATCTGGATAACGGCATTTCAGAGTATGGCCAAGTTTATTTCTGAGCTATACTACACAAACACTTCTGTTAAATGAAGTAACTTCCCTTATGCTCCGAATTCTGTTTCCCCTTTGAATTTCTCATATGTAAATGAGAGAGTTAGTGATAACTGAATTTCTTTTGTTAGGCTAACAAACATGTTAATGGTGATCTTATGTAGCTAAATACCAAGGTATCACTGATGAGCACTGCTACAACAGGATCCTCTCTTTTCCTAGACTTGAACAGACAAAGTAAATGTTACTTATTTTCCAAAAATGTTTTACAGATTTTTTAGAGTAAAAAAGGACAACTATGGAAACAGTGGAAGTAAAACTTTGTGTCTCTGCTTGTTGTCAAAACAACCATATCAAAACAACCACTTTGAAATCATTCATGATCAGAGTGCGGATCTATTTTCTGGCTTCTGAAGAGAGTGAGAATTAACCTGAGATGCAGTGTGATAGAGAAGGTAGCTGAAAAAGGGAGCTGACATGCTATTTTGCAAAAATCAATGTCAGTTTTCCACCCTTGTAAATGTGTTACCCTTCAGAATGGTTCCCTAAAACTTTCTTGCAACTGATTGCACTGCAGACAGGTTTTAGTTTACTTTGATGTTTTGCTAAGGTGTCCTGTTATGTTCGTTTCCGCCCGCCCCCC
>JMFS01036220.1:0-18276 GCA_000699545.1 Podiceps cristatus
AGTGTTCAAGGCCAGGCTGGACGGGGCCTTGAGCAGCCTGGTCTGGTGGGAGGTGTCCCTGCCCATGGCAGGGGGTTGGCACTAGGGGATCTTTAAGGTTCCTTCCAATCCAAACCATTCTGTGTTTCTATGATTCTATGATTTTCATGATGTGCTAATTCTGCTTGATTTTATCATAAGTCTTAGGACCATTGTTTATCTTCCTAAGGCCCAGTTCTAAAAGTGATAGAGGAGGAATCTTGGATATCATTTTAGTTAAAGGCTAGTTTCTGATCACCCTAGCTACAGGAAAAAAACCCAAACATAATGAATATTAATGTAGTGTTTCTACAATATTTCCCATTGCTTGATTATTTTTTTTCAAAGCTGAAGACTAGCAGAAGAGCTTATGTTTTAGATCCTTACACAATTAAAACCACCAGTGGAAATTACGTAGGAATTGCAACATGCAGCAAGGTGGTTATTCCAAATTTTATAGCATGGAAGGTGAAAGAGAAAGGCTATGTGATTTGTGCCGTGATTGACATACAGCCACTGCCTTGCTGTTGTTAGATGTTTTGGATTGAATAGAGTATGTTCACTATGTTTCCAAAGAAATTATCTTTTTCGTCCCTTTACCATTCCTTTAGATTATTTCTTATTTAGCCATTGTTTATGGCTTTGAATTTAAAGGACTGTTATCAGACTTTGAGATACAAGAATTATAGTAATTTGCACAAATTTTGGCATGTTGTTTTATTATGATGTTTGCAGCACAGAGAGAATGTTTAATTATAGCAGCAGGCATTTTTCCTTTACATGGAATTGTTCAATTATGAATTCTGCGCTGGCTTTAGAAATGGAAAGAATGTCTGAACTTGATCAATAAAGCAAAATACAGACACTGCTAATGCTATGCTGGGATACGGTTAAAGTCAGAGCTCATGGGAAAGCAAAGTACTCACACAAATACAATCATCTTATCATCAATTAAATATTCAGAATGTTTTCCACCAAATGCTTAATGCTGATGAATGAAAACAAATTCTGAAGCTCTGCTGGTATACCCCTTACCCTTTTGAAGGGATATGCCCTTTATTACAAGTGCGGAAGACTGATACAGAGAAGTCTTACGTTTGCTCTGCTTTGATGATGTCTTGATAATTTGCTACCGTGGCCAACAGTTATACAAGGATATATTGAAAATTAGGCAGAATTTCCAAGAAACACCTTTAGTATTTTATAACTAAAATGCCATTGAATTTAAGAAAAAGTGAAGTTCCACTGAGTATTTTTATTATATTCCTACTTATATGTTGACAAGTACAAATCCTCCTCTACCTGAGGAAGCTAGGCTGTTTTCCTGTTCAGCTCTTCTCTATAGGTACTGAATTTTGCATCTTGATTCTGCCACTATCTCCTACTTACAAACTGTCACAACTGAGCTATCACTTTTAAACCGATAAAAGACCTTTTTTTTTTGCACAATGTTAAATAATGTCAAGAACTTTCAGCCACCTGAGGCCAAAAGAATTTTAAAAGGATAACAAAACACTCTCTCACAGGGATAACTGGAGCTTTCACAGGCAGGGGATGTAAATGTTAGAGGACATTTTACCTTTGTATCCTGAACACCTGCAGAGCGTGCCAACGTGCTGAAGTGCTTTTCAACTCCTTGTTATCACACGCTGCTGTATCTTTACCATGTTAAAAAGTCATACCTCATGTCATCTTGACCTCTGGTCATGATGCCCTTTGCCTTTTCCATAACTGTTCTCCTTTTGGAAAGCAGAGAGTTTGGCAGAGGATGGTGAGCCTTTCGTGAGAACCTGGCATGGTCTGCTGTATCAGACCCGTCTGCATGCGGCACCGTCTCCAGCAGTGGCCCTGGGAGGTGGGACAGGCCTCTTGGCGGCACGTCTTGGTACAGGTCTGAAGAGCAGGTGGAGAGAGCAGCTCAGAAGTCCAACCAGTACCTGCCCTTGATCATTTGTGGGATGCTGAGGTAAGAAAAGAACTGGGAAGAAGATGTATATAAAAATTCTCAAAGGCCTTTGAAGCTCATTTTTTTCTTAAAGTTAGCTAGGAAAAAAAGGAATTGGAAACAACAGTCTTACAATTGAAAACAGCTGAGTACAGCCAGATGTTATAATAGTTAATGTCTGCCTCATATTTGGGGTATTTCAAATACAGTAGCTTTCCCAAAGAAGAAATTATAAATAAAATTTGGTAAGGAAAAAACTAAAAAAACCTTTAAAGACAGATGGAAGATCTTTTTGGTGAATTTATTAAATGGCCAGAAAGTTATGATTCCTTACTTGAGAGAAAAGACAATCTTGAGTAACATCCCATCCTGGCTGAGGGAAGACAAAGATTAAAAATCAAAGAATTATTTATGAGAAATGTTAAAAAAAAAATAAATGTGCGAAGTTGTTGAAGGCAGCCAAAGGCATTAAAGAAAATCTATGGTCTGCAAGGCTCAAAGCAATACTTAATTTTACCTTGGGGAAGGGTGGCTTGCACTAACTGAAGAGGATGTTAATCATAGAGACACAGCTTAAAAACCTTCACCATCAGGAGAAGGCTATGCCAAATTCAGTCATGAATGGGAAATAGAAGGCAGAAAAGGGTAGGTTTCAATCTGATGATCCACATGAGCTGAGGCCAAAATGGACACCCCTACTTGCTCCCGTCCCCATGCTGCTGCCACCTGCTCCCATGCCCTCCCTTGCAATGCCGCTTGTCTGACCACCTAGTGCTTGAGCTATGGGAGCTAAACTAGCAAAAATGTATTGACTTGTATTTTTTTTTTTTTTTCAATTCATAGGGTGTTTTCTGTTAGTTTAAATGTTTTAAGTGTCTTGTGGTTGGATCATGCAAGCATCAGCGTAAGGGCCAAGGCTGAGGGTGGGGAGGGGGAGGGGGGCTGCATTTTAGCAGCAGCTTCCCATTGAAACGGTTTTGCCATGGTTAAAACTATACCCTTAAACTCACTTCTTTGGAAAGTGTTTTGCTTTATAGTTCCAACATCACCAATCACAAAGGACATCCCCCTGATTTAATTGTTAAATAATCTGCAAGGAGTGGGAAGCAATAAACATTGCTGTGGTTGTAACTACCACCGTCTCCTGTGCTAGTTTGCTTTACTCATCCTCCCGGAGAAACTGGCTGCTCATGGCTTGGATGGGTGTACTGTGAGCAACCTCATCTAGTTGGAGATGTCCCTGCTCACTGCAGGGGGGGGTGGACTAGGTGGCCTTTAAAGGTCCCTTCCAACCCAAATTATTCAATGATTCTTTGATTCTAAAAAAATAAAGGATATTTCTGAAGGAAAATACAGCAGCCACTCAGTAAAATGTATTTTTTAAGCTGAGAGGGTTTTTTTTGTTGAAGGAACAATATTAATTCAGACGTATATGTATATTGATAATACGTACACCTTCCAGCATCAAAAAATCATCCGTATTGCAGGTATTTACCCTTGGCTACACCTGACAGTGTGGTGAGCAAGAGTAGCCCATGGACCTTGTGCAGCAGCGCCCCTTACTGATGGCAGTAAATTCTGCATTTAGTTAGTATAAAATATTTTTGCTTGCCTTTCCTTTTACTTGATTCCAAAGTCACTAACACAGCAGACAAATATTTTAATTTCCAATAACCGATAACTGAGAGTTATTCTTACTATTCAAGCCATAGTTCTTGTTATGTTTATGGCTACGTATGGACTTTCACTGCAATCTCCCCTTCAGATCATGGCTTGACATTTATGATAATTTTTTTTTAGCTTAGATATATTTTAAAATCTGAGAAAAATCTACTATCTGTTATTAAAAAAGTCATCTTAAATGTACTAAAGATGCTTTTTGATTACAAGATGTTCAATTTGCTAGCCATTAGAATTTCAAAAGAGATTGCAGTCTGAATGCTTCTTTAGAAGGAATTTTATACTGTCTAAAATGGGTGAAATTCAATGAAAGCCTTTTATTTATACACAGATACTGATATTACAGTATAACTTTTCAAATTTGCAACTCATTGGATTTCAGTCTGATGACATTTTTTAAGAGTGTAACAGAAGCCAGCTTATTAGTGGGATACCTGATCAACATGAGTTCAAAAGACTCATAGAATAAAAAAAAAATAAAGGAGTGCAAGAAGAGTGGAAGGTACTAAGTGAAACTCATTTAATCTAATATGGTCTCTTCAGTAAAGGTTGATTCTAAGTTCTTCATATAGAATACTTCAGGTAACAGAAAAAAAAAAAAGTATATTTATTATTTCTAAACTCACAACTGTGAACCTTTTATAACATCCAGAATATTTTGTTGGGAAGAACTGGTGGCCTATGTATCTTTCTTCCTACGCTCAGAAATAGTTTATTGTATGCCAAGTATATTTAAAAACAAACCAAAATGAGTGTTTCAATCGGTCAGATGGGGGACTATGATAATGAAGTAAATATCTCATTCTGTAATACATGTGGCACTAGTCCTCAAACATGTCTAAGGACCTAAGTAGTTAATTCTGGCTTTCTTTTATGCTTTTCGAACATTTGCATGAGAAGCTTCATTATGGGTTGGTTTAGAGCTTCCTCTGGTTTCTTATCTTCTATGTGAGATCATTTTCTATCAATCAGACTTCGTTATTCCCATTCTAACGTTGGTGCTACTTGTCAGATCAGCTGGGGTCGCATCCTTCTGAGCAAAACCGAGGGAGGAACCCCACTGCTGCTGGGCCCTGCTTGCTTGGCAGCCCCTGGCCCCACGTCCAGCCCATGGAAACAGCTTCATCTCTTCTCCCTGCTTTTTCATTTGGGGTGGAGAGGGGGCGAGGTGTCTGTCCATTAGCTTCTGAAGCTGCTGGCAAATTGCAGCCACACTCGGCAGAAGGACTGGCGTTGTAAGGCAAATCAGAAGGCAAGAACACCCAGTGCGCGGGGAGAGGTCTGATTGGCAGCAGCGCTTGGGCTCTACCGAAGCTGTTGTCCCACAGGTCTCTGCGAAAGAAGGGAGAGAAGCAGTTGCTGCTGAGGCCTCCAGAGGGTGATCCTGCCCATCTAAACACGAGTGCCTAAATGCAGCTCATTAATTCCACCCCGAATTCCTGAAAGTTTCGTGAAACTAGATGGCCAGGGTGTGGAGAGGGAAGCTATAAATACCGTAGCCGAAGGAACAGCTGCAGCATGAGTTCACCTGTAATCAGTGGCAAGAGAGAATCTGAAATGGAAGAAAACCCTAATCCCTCCAGTCGTGGGAAAAGCTGTAGCCAGAGTTCACAGACCTCGTAAGCACAGTCGTCTGCATAACCCTTCATTAGGTGCAGTAATCATTCATTACGCGAGAAAGCAATATTGAATTATCGGACTGGATATGTAGACCTCACTGGGTGTTAGTAATTCTTTACATAGCTCAAAGCAGTGTACAGAGACATGGAGGAACAGCTGTGGTCACTAAGAGATGCTACAAACCAGAAGCAAATCCCTGGCAAAACCAGAAATGGATGTGTATTAAATTCAGGGAGTTAAATTCACCACAATGTGGTCATACCTATTTAGATTAAAATATATTCTAACTGGTTTTGAGATGCCATTCCCCTGGGGTGAGCTGTGGTAAACAACTACATCTCTTCCAGAATGTTATTTGTACTGAACTGGCTTAACAAAGGTATAAATTGCAACAGTTTGAAGACCACAAGTAGGAGGGGATATTAAGGAGGGTTGGCTGCCCATGGCAGCTGTGATGAAGGCCCTGACAAGGCAGAACCATAGTTCTGCATAACACCTCAGCAATTGTGGCAAGCAGAAAACATCAGAAAACATGGTCGCGACCAAACGTCCTCAAGGATGACAATAAGCATGACCAACAACTGTTCTATATAAAAGAGCAGTACCAGAACCAAGAAGCATCAGACTCCCTTAGAGATGGGTAAGAGCTAATCAAATTGCACTTAACAGTAGCTGTAGTAGACAAAGAGTTAATTTAATCTATTTAGGAGTTGTTCACTATCATCACCAGCAAGGTGTTTGTGTCACTGAATGCTTTGAAGTTGGAATAGCTACTGGTCCTGCCTGAAGATCCCTTTCCCACCCTTGTCACCGGGGTCAGCTGGCGAGTGAACCAAGAAGTATTGCCTGAATCCCCTGCCCCGACTGCTGTGTGGCAGCAGTCCTCACCTGGTGCAGTGTTCATACTCTGTCATTAAAGGAGCACTTGTGAAAGTTTATCAGCTAAAAATGTTGAAGAAAATTAACATGAAGGAGAAAGTGTCAACCTCACCTTTGTGCCAGGGAAGATCATGGAGCAGATCCTCCTAGAAGCTATACTAAGGCACATGGAGGACAGGGAGGTGACTGGAGACACTCAGCACGGCTTCACCAAGGACAAGTCCTGCCTTACCAACCTTGTGGCTTACTGTGATGGAGTGACTACATCAGGGGACAAGGGAAGAGCTACTGATGTTGTCTGTCTGGACTTCTGTAAGGCCTTTGACATGGCCCCCACAACATCCTTCTCTTTAAAGTAGAGACAGATGGGTTTGATGGGTGGATTATTCGGTGGATGAGGAATCGGTTGGATAGTCACATCCAGAGGGCAGTGGTCAATGGCTCAATGTCCAGATGGAGATCAGTGACAAGTGGTGTCCCTCAGGGGTCCATACTGGGACCAGTACTCTTCAACATCTTCATCAATGACATAGACACTGGGACCAAGTGCACCCTCAAGTTTGTGGATGACACCAAACTGAGTAGTGCGGTGGACACGCCTAAGGGACGGGATGCCATCCAGAGGGACCTGGACGGGCTGGAGAGGTGGGCCTCAATGTCCAGGTGGAGACCAGTGACGAGTGGCATTCCTCAGGGGTGGTGTTGGGACCAGTGTTCTTTAACACCTTTGCTGCATGCATGGACAGTGGGATGGAGTACACCCTCAGCAAGTTTGCCAATGACACCAAGGTGTGCGGAGGCCAAGTGCAAGTCCTGCACCTGGGCCAACCATATCCTGGGCTGCATCGGAAGAAGTGTAACCAGCAGATCGAGGGAGGTGATTCTGCCCCTCTACTCTGCTCTCATGAGACCTCATCTGGAGTCCTGCATTCAGTTCTGGAGTCCTCAGCACAGGACGGACATGGATCTGTTAGAGCGAACCCAGAGGATAGCCATGATGATCCGAGGGCTGGAGCACCTCTCCTATGAAGACAGGCTGAGAGAGTTGGGGCTGTTCAGCTTGGAGAAGAGAAGGCTCTGGGGAGACCTTGCTGCAGCCTTTCAGTACTTAAGGAGGGCTTATAAGAAAGATGGGGAAAAAAGAAGGAAGAAATTTTTTACACGGAGGGTGGTGAAGCACTGGCACAGGTTGCCCAGAGAGGTGATAGAAGCCCCATCCCTGGGAACATTCGAAGTCCCTGCTCCCTGCAGGGGGGTTGGACTAGATGGGCTCCTGTCCAGGGCAAGAATGATCTTAACATTCTGCATTTTTGTTAGAGCTTTCTAAAGAGAATTTACTCCTAAATGGAAAGCATCCGGGTCTTTAGCAAGTTCATATGCATGGGTTTACACTCGTGGTTGCTCTGCCTTCTTTCTCTCTACTCAGTGTTGGTGAGGCTCCATGTGAAATACAGCTTTCAGGGTTTTTTTTGGTCCAGTTAGGATGGATGCTGAGAAGATGGAGGGGAGGGTGCTGGGGTTGTTAGGGGCCTACAGCATATGGCCTACAAGAAAGGGTTAAGGGAGCTGCCCTTGTTTCATCTGGTGAGAGGAGACTGAGGAGAAGCTTAGTGAACAACAGATAAAGGGTAATTTCAGTGGGGAAGAGACAAAATTGGTATCACATGAAACCCCAGGCATATCCACAGAGCATAGGTACACTGCGATAAAATGCACGTGAAATGAATCCACTGTGGTCACTGAGACGGCAGAGTAGGTACACAACATCACCAAGCACACATCAACACAACGTCGCATCAGGCACACGGTTGATGTGATGGCCAGCTGTAACACACTTAAACGGGAAGAACAGCATGTCCCAGAGGTTACAGCATACACAGACCAATTTATGTCCAATTTCAGCCCAACCTCTGTTTGAGATTTCTGTAAAGATATATGTCTAATAATGTCTAATATCTATATAACCATGCAAGTACATTGATAACATATTGCTCAGTCATAAGGAACTTGTGACTTCATATGACTACACTGTTTCTATTAAAAATATTTTTCATTTATCTAATACAGCAACACATAAGGCAAGATATGACACTATAGAGAGAAACAGAATTTTCAATTATCATGTCAAAATAACATAGAAAATCTGCTACATTCACCAAAAAAAAGTAGAATTCAAAGTTTGGTAAATAATTCTTAAGTTGGGATTGAAAATAGCAAATTAGAAGTATAGTTTAAAAACTTCTGAATGTTTTAAGAAAGTCCTGCTTTGTGAAAATATTTATTTTTCAATAGTTTTTAGTGTGAAAAATACTTGATATGGGTATTACCCCGCAAATCACAGTAGTAGCTCTTGTAGTAGAAACACCAAACCTCAAAACAAGGCTCTTCTGATCTCTGGAAGATTGACCACATCAGATATATTCTTCATGAGTTATTCTGGTTTATTAGTTTATCTCTGATTGCCTGGTTTAAGGTAAAGTCAGGTTATGTAAACTCCTTAACTAGTCTGCCATCTAACATTCTTCATTATCTGTATTTTTCATTTTAATTGGCAGCAACCGTCTTTATGTCAGTCAGATTGCAGCTGGGTTTTGCTCATCAGCAGCTTCCTGTACCAGAGAATAGTTACACTGCTTTGGCTTCTTGCTTTGATACTACTTTTTTTTTTTTTTCTTTTTTTTTTTTTTTTTTCCTTGAGCATTTGATCCCTTACTCATGCTGACAGTCGAGGCCGGTTTGAGTCACACTCTTGTGAGAATCTTTCCTGAAGATCTGAGTATTACTACAAGATCTGTCACAGTGTGAAACATAGCATATCATGTTCCTGTCTAGAAATGATTTCCCAGAAAGCTGTGACCCTGATCCTGCATATACAAACACACATGAGGATGTCGATACTTGAATAACCCCAAAACCACTGTAAATATCTCAGGCATAAAGCTATTTATATAAGCATATGTTTGTAAGTTGCTGACTACTGCAGACACATGTACTAAAATGATTATAATACAATTGAATACGTAAATTTCTATAATCTGGGTTTGGCTTAATAAGGTGAAAACAAGTAGATGAACAAAGTTCTTTTATTCATGAGCTCTTGAAAACTGGCTGCGGCAGGTACGAATTGGTTTAGGGTGGAGTGGCTGGCCCAAGTATCTCATAGCTTAGAAAGGAAAGTGAAGTACAGAAGAATGGGTGAAGTACATCGGAGCACTGAAACTGTTAGGAACAGAGGCAATATTTTTCTCCTTTTCCTGAATACAGAAAATAGCCTAAACTGCAGGGAAAAACAGAAATGCTGTCACCTTCCTAGCCCAAGTTAGGCAATCACAGAATACATTAAATGATCAAGAAAATGGTAATTATTTGATCTATGTATCCTACTTTCGTTATATTGGTGGACAGATAGATAAAAAAGATCTAAAAGAATAAAACTAATGAACTCCGAGAATTTAGTAATTATTAGGGCTGCAATTTCTAGATCTGTTTATGGAGAAATATAGTCAGAGGCTACACCTGACTGGTCAGGACTGTAAATTGCAATGCCTTGCTTGTGACAGAGGTCCATTTTGCCAGGTGGTAATGAATCAACCTGAAGGTTGACTGGTTTGGACAATTTTTCTTCCAGTAGCACGTGGTATATATTAAGTGCTTGGGCTTAATGTTTCTAAATAAATCACTGCATTTAAGCTTACAGGAAAAATCAAGTGTTGTAAAATGTTATTTATTTTTGAAACTTCTATAGTCTGATTTCTTTAATTACTGAGGAAAATAAAAAATACTAATTCCAGTATTGAATTTCACTTCCTTGGCCTAAATAAATGTAATTTTCTGTGAAATGAAAAGAAAACAGAGATCTGAAAGCCATTCTGGTTTGTGTCCATGAGGCTCTGTCAACTGTTTCACCTTCTTCTGACCCAAGTACAGCCATTAAGCTCAGGGCACTTACCCTCAATTGCCTTGTGCCAAGAATGGTACAAGCCAAGCATCACCGTTGAGTGAAACAGCAAAAGAAGAAAGTGAGGAAAGGGGTATCTGTGCATAGGAAAATACGTTCCTAAGATTGTAATCGCCTCAAAGTGCAAATTTTCAGTAGTGAATCCTCAGCCAATGACCTGGAGCTCATACTGACGAACTTCATGCAGGGAAAACATGACTCCTCTGCAGCTTAAAGCAGTGTTGCACGGCAGGGTGCTGATGTTTTGCTCGTAAGGAGCCCCGTCCTGGTCTCTGGTAAGCAGGGCATCCTGCTGGCACAGGCGCTGATGGAGCTGAATTATTGCTTGCTGCTTCCAGCTCCTTGCCAGCACCACCTCAGAGCTCTGCAGGCAGTGCCTCATCGTCACCGGGCCTCACTTGGTCCCCCGTAAATGCAGTGCTACTTGATTTCCTAGTTCATGCAGCTTCTCACCAAAGCTGCACAGAGACGTGTCTATCATCTGTCGTGAGAGTTTCACTTACACGTTGTGTGAAGAGCAAAATCCAAGCAACACTTCTGCTTTTGTGCACTTGCCCACTCTTTATCTCTTACCCACACAAGCACACACCTTGAGCAGCTCTTTCTGAAACTCCTTTCCGAGGCTGTCAAGCTATACCTTTATCAGTCCAGAAGTGCTACTCTGCACTGTTGACCTTCATCCCAGCAACATTATGATGAATAGAGCAATTTGTTTTCTTGGCACAGTTTCTGTGTGATAGAGTAGATAAATTAAATCAATCAAACAAGCAATCCACACATCCCAAATGGATAATAAAAAAAATGTAAGAGCTGATGTATTGAATCAGGCCAGAGGTCCATCTAGCTCATTAGTCTTTCCTTGAAAGTGGATGACACGAGATGCTTGGGAAGCAGCAGACGAGCAAGTAAAGCATGTGAAGATTCTTCCCCAGTTCACCACCCATCCTTCAATGATCTGCAACTAACTGACTTGCTGAGAGGTGACATCTTTCTGTTTCACAGCACTTGAAGTGTTTTCTTTCATGAATCTAATTGCTTCCTAGATATGTATAAAATTTTACTATCTATAACATCTCTGTGCTCCACAGCTTTTTGCTTTGGAGGCTTGCTTAATTTCCATTTTTTTCTTAACCTTACTAGCCTTATTTTCTTAATTGTAAGTCTGATGTTTTTATTACTTTCTGACTAGTGAATTGATAAATCAAAAAGTTATGGTGTGGAATTTAAGGAAGGTAAAGAGAGTACTGAGGCATTTAACAAGCAAATAAGATCTCTTCTTCCTGGTATCCAGTGATAAGATGCATGGGAATGGTTCAAAGCTGCATCAGGGGAGGTTCAGACTTGACATTAGGAAGGATTTCTTTACTGAGAAGGTGAACAGGCTTCCTAGAGAGAGGGTCAGTGCCCCAAGCCTGTCAGTGTTAAGAGGCATCTGGACAATCCCCTTAACAGCAGGCTATAACTTTTGGTCAGCCCTGAACTGGTCAGGCCATTGGACTAGATGATCATTGCAGGTCCCTTCCAACTGAAATTGTCTATGCTATTCTAAGTATTAGAAAAGGTGTGAACACCCATGATGCTGAAAAATTTTATGCAGTAATAAGAAAAGACAGGAAGGGAGGAAGCTGAGGAGAACACTGTTTTGACTGTGAGGGAAAATATTTTCCATTAGTGCTATGTATTCCTATCTGAAATACCTAGTAAGAGATTGGTTGTGTCTAATGGACTGGACCTGAACCCTTATGAAAGAGTAAGGATACTTCTGCATTGGCATTAAATAGCCTTCTCTCTTTGCAGTACATTCCCTTACTTCCTTCCATACCTTGGAACCAAACTGTAGAGCTCCTGATTGTGTCACTGCTCTTTGCACTTGGCATCTGGCCTACTTTGGGTTTTGCTCCACCAGTTTCAGACCAGGGCTATAAATGGATTATACAAAGTTTTTATCTAATCATCATTCTACATTAGAGGAGGAAGTTATAAATCCATTTATTTGTTCATCCATTTTATATCCCAGTATCTAATAAAGGTACAGTTTAGGAAATAGTAGGAGTACCATTCTCTGGTCAATAGCTGCAGACCATTAGCTGAATCCACTCCAAGTGCCTCCCATCACAGGCAGGCAGTTGTCCTTCCTTGTGTCCCCTGGTCCTTCTAACCCCTGGATACACACATGGGAGTGGTCTGGAAGTAACTTTTGCAGAGTTTCCTGTGCAGTAGGTTTTTTGCCTCTCCTCTATGCTCTCTAAGAACACAGAGACAAATGTGAGAGAAAATAGTCAGGCTTTCCATCTGTGTGGATTTACTGCTCATTAAAACACCAGCATTTCTGGAACTTGGATGCCCAGACTGGAAATCTAAGTAAGTCGGTAAAAATAAACAGGGCAGACAGAACTCAGTGCACTAGGTCTAATCCCGACGTTAGCATGGCGTGGCCTCATTTAGCACTGGGAACTGGCAGAGGTAGCAGATAAGGGGAGAGTGGTGACAGATGCCAGTTGGCACCAGATAAGGAAGCTTGGGTTTATAGCCCACACTGCGAGTTAATAATGGCTACAAAAGAGGACACACAGACCAAATTGTGTGCACTGGTGAAAAAGCTTCTTAAAAGTCAGTCTCGACAAATGAAAGCTGGGGTTTTGTATGCTCCAACGTAATGACCGTGCTGAACAGAATACATGTGCCACTGCAGAGGCAATTGCCAAAAACTTTTTTCTAAGGTTCTTTTAAACTTTCTCTTCTTTAAAAGAAATGGAATAAAACAGAGCTGACAAAAAAGAAACATGAAACTTTCTGAATGACTGTGGCTTCTGAGTGCAACTTTTCAGCCCTTCATTATAACAAAGAGTGGTTACTGGACAGAAAACTGGGTTGGGATTCATCAGCCACAGACTGTATTTTTAAAAGTATTTAACCCCTACATGCATCACTTTATATTTGCTCTGAGAAGTGGTGTGCTTACACATAACTGACTGGGAGAAATTAAATGTCAGCATACATCTGTCATTTTTTCTTTTTTCTTTTTTCTTTTTTCTTTTTTCTTTTTTCTTTTTTCTTTTTTCTTTTTTCTTTTTTCTTTTTTCTTTTTTCTTTTTTCTTTTTTCTTTTTTCTTTTTTCTTTTTTCTTTTTTCTTTTTTCTTTTTTCTTTTTTCTTCTTTCTTTTTTCTTTTTTCTTCTTTTTTCTTTTTTCTTTTTTCTTCTTTCTTTTTTTTTTCATAGTTTATCAGAGCAAACAGGGAAAATTTGAAAGCTTTCATTACTTGCCTTGCAGAGGACAAGGTGCCCTGCAGGGCAGATTGCTCCACGGCTGCTGCTGTGTGGCTGTGCCACCCTCTGCAGTGACGTGTCGGGGATGAGGTGGGCAGAAGTCTAGTATGGAATTTACTTGGAAATAAATGCTTGAAAGTGAGATGTGGGGCACAGTTAACATGTGGAGCTAACTGCAACAAGATCTTACTAAAAGGAATACATTAGTAGGATTTTCATAGATATAAGACATATATATAAATATCTTGGGGTAAGATGTTGAGCAAATTGTTTCGTCTTCTTAGGGTGGTTCAAAATGAGGATAGCTATACTTACCCTATTGAGTAAACTAATTAGAGATCTAAACATAGAAAGCACAGTATGTTCCTAAAGTGATTATCCTCAGCTCAAGGAAGAGAGAATAGCAGAGATAACAGGAAAAGGAAATAAAGGGAATGTCAGCCCTCACTCCAGTGACAGAGTGGCAGAAATGCCTCCATGGCATTTAGATGGGGATTGCAATGAGGAGTGTATCAGGCACCTTCACAACTCTCTTTCTCCTTCACTGGCATGGACTCGTATATCAGTGGTTGTTCAGGTTCAGTTAACTAAATAGAAATGGCATGTTCTTCATTTTGACCACTTACTAACTCCAGGATAAGTGGAACAACTTCATCTTTTGATCTGTTCTTCAATGAACAGCACATGTTGTGAAGATACAGTTTATCACTGACATCAAATATAAGATGGGAGGGAGGTATTTGATATATTTGATGCCAGTGGTAAGTCCAATGACTATGTGGGGAGAAAGCTGAAGATGAAGTTCATGGCTTGGCTTTTGAGTAGCTGTCAAAATACAATACAGTACCAATACAGTAAATAGTCTGTGTTAAGTGAATATGTTGGTACCTAACTACTGCCTACACTTGACACTGATCAGGTATCCAACAGGGGCAAATTAGTGCCCTTCAGATACTGGAGACTGCATACATCCCAATGAGACCACATAGTAGAGCTCGAATAGAAAAGCAGGGATCAAAAGAAAGCCAAACCCTTGTGCAAACGCAGGCTGAAACAAAATACCCTCCACATTATTCTTTGGTTCATTGCTCCAGATCGAAACAGATTTACTCAAAGTCTTTGTTATTTCTCCATGCAGTCTGCACCATACTAATCTCAAAAACTCTAAAAAGGAGAGTAGCTTCATATCCTCCTCATTTGGCTCTGACTGGCCTAACCTTTTCAATTCATTTTCTGACATATTACATGTAGGTGAGAAAGCCTGGAGGTAAGGCTTAACTTGGAAGGCATTACCAGTACAACTGTGCTGGTAGCCCCTGTCAGTAGAGGTCTTATGATATGTACTTGGCTTATTTAGATAAAATTATTTTTATCAATGTGGCAGAATTTCAGCTCTCCTCATAATTTTAGTGCAATAAGTGATTTGGGTGTTTCTGTATTATATAACTGGATCTAGACCCAAGCCTTCAGTTAGTACAAATTTATCTGCTGCAATTTATATCATCACTTTGGTCTGGCAAAGTTCTGACAATAATAAAGGGCTTGGCTCAAGTAAACTGGGCTCCGTCCCTCTAACTCCTTGCTAGTAATACTTTGCACTGCCTCTGCAGTTGTCTCCAGAAAAGGAGACAAACCTCCGTGGAAGGAGATTGTCTCCATCTGCCCACTTCTCCAAAGTATACCTTGAGGTCTGTTCCCTAATGATTCCCACTCTTTGTCAGAATACACGGAGAAGGGTCCTAACATTAAACCATTGTTTGCATCATTTTGTGGTTCCAGGGTAAAAATCACCATGCAGTGTATTATGAGAAATAAATATAGTATTCTGGGCAGATTTTTCTGAGTGGTGATAAATATCCTCAGGATGCTAAAAGCAAGACTGCTCTATTTTCTTTTCTGCTTTCTTAAAATTCCGTTAGTTTCTTTTGTTTCAACAAGGTGGACAGGAGATCTGTGTTCAAAGGTTTCTTGGTAGCTGAAATCTCTTGCTTTTTATTTTATGCTTTATTAAAGGCATGCAATAATCCCCCTACAATGACATGTTCAATTGCTTAATTAAGTTACTGTGGTGAACTCATTAGGACTTTAACAGTTTAAATCTATTATCCATAGCCAGCCAAACATTAGCAATAAAATGTCAGTATCCTGTCTTGGAGCCTGGATGCTACCTCTCTGCTAGGGGGCAGAAATAGTAAACTGACCATGTAATTGAAAATGCAGTCTCCTTTTTACAGCCCTGTCAGTCTTCTCAGAGTCCACATATGCATGTCCTTGCTTAACTGTTTAACAGTAAACTGATTAAAAATAAACTAAAAACCAGTAAACTGTCATCAATAAACTACATAACATGGTGAATAACAGAATGTTGGTGAATTACAAATAGTGCACCCAAATGATTGCCAAACAAGGCATGATTTGAAATTAATAGCCACACAAATCCTAATATTTGCTAAGTATAGTTTCAAGCTTGCTTATGGCTGTATGAATTTATTCAGGATGGTAGCTAAGTTTGAAATGAGCAAAGAATGAACAAAAAGAGGGTCACATAAAAAATATTGGTAGGCACATGATTAATCCGATCGTTAATATTAGAACAAGAAAGATGCAGGTCAAGTGTTTTTAAGAGCTCAAGGAAACAAAATCCGAGCATCGATACTAACAATTTAGTTCACCTGTGGGAGAGGTGTCCAAACCCAGAAAAAAACCCCCAAGATTTGCTGTCTTCCATGGTGGTCACATCAGACTCTCTGCCCACAGCCGTCGTAGCACAGGGAATTCTCTCAACAAGCTGGAGCTGTTATTTGGTAGTGAGTAGTGAGAGGGGCTTCTCACTCAAAATGATCGGCATTTGGGTGAACTTTGCATATATTTAAGATCCTCATTAAAATTAAGACAAACAACAGTCTGTATAGATAGATATTAATAAATCAGCTCTATCAAGTTAGTTAGATGACATATATATAATGTTCTAGACAGCTTTTTGTTTCTTGTTTTACCACAAAACTTCTTGTGCTTGATGTAAGGACTCTCACTGCTACAATATTGATTTGATCAGATTAGATTCTCTTTGAATTAAGAGGCTGTGAATACCAAATATAACAAAATATTTCCTGAACGTTCAGAGAAAGCATAAAATGGATCCCCAGCTTTCCATATTGTGAAATAAGCTGCTGGTTTTGTCTCTGTGTGGGTCTATATTCTACTTTTCTTGCTTCAGTTCATGAGTATAATCATTTGAAGAAACAAATCAAGTTGTTAAATGACAAGTCCATGTAGTTTTTCAAGTATGAAATCAGTGACCTTGTTCTTCAGTGCACACCACTTCCTAGTCAACAATTGTCCACTCTTGTGAAGCACTGTAGAGAAAAAGAAGCTACGTAATTGGAAGTCTTATTTCAAAAATTGAAGAAGAATTGCATTAGGTGGATGATCCAAATGTGATTGTAGAAGTATTTTAAAGGATAGATTACATTTAGCAGTGTCTCTGATGCAAACTCCGTTTGTGTCAGTGGAGCTGCACAAGGGATGACCGTGACTGGTAGCTTCTAGGTAGGACTGGGTCTGCCTTAACAAATGGCTGTGCAAAACACAGGAGAAATACCCCTCTCTGTTACATGCAAATGATACTGATGCTAGATATATTCTGACCATAAACAAGGAACATTTTTTTTAACACTGAGAGCATTTAAAGGTTGCAGTTCCTTGGTCATTTCTGTCAATTTTAACATCAAGACCGGATACTTGTGCTCTGGACAACAGCTAATGCTTGGCAGCCCTGTGGTGCTTTATGGAGAAGGTCATACTACAATGACAAAATGGTTCTCTCCAGCCTTGTGAACAACAAATATATACATCTATAAACGACAGGTGCTAGAGGTGCATAGGAAGAATGGAGCCAGCTGCCCCTAGACTCCAGAACTGATGGAACTGCTTTCCCTGCCTTCTCCCTGCAAAATGGAAGCCCAGTCTGAAGAATCTTCAGCTCCAATGTGTTATATATCAGGCACTGCCTATCATTGACCTTATCACTTAATCAACAATTTTTTAACAGGTAACCTATCTACAATTGGCATCATGGAGACGTAGTGGGATGGCTCCTATGACTGGAGTGTTGGGATGCAGGGATACAGGCGCTTTAGAAAGGACAGGGAGGGGAGACGAGGAGGAGGTGTCGCCCTCTATGTCAGTGACCAGCTGGAGTGTGTGAAGCTCTGCCTGGGGATGGATGAGGATCCCACGGAGAGCTTATGGGTCAGGACTAAAGGGAGGGCAGGGTCAGGTGACATTACAGTGGGAGTCTGCTACAGGCCACCTGGCCAGGATGAGCGAGCAGACAAGGCCCTCTATATGCAGACGGGTGTAGCCTCACGTTTACAGGCCCTGGTCCTCCTGGGGGACTTAAACCACCCTGATATCTGTTGGCGGGACAACATAGCTGAGCACAAGCAATCCAAGAGGCTCCTGGAGTGTGTTGATGATAACTTCCTCCATCAAGTGATAGAGGAGCCCACGAGGAGAGCTGCTGTGCTGGACCTTGTTCTTACCAACAAGGAGAGGCTGGTGGGGAACATGAATCTCAAGGGCAGCCTTGGCTGCAGTGACCACAAAATGGTGGAGTTCAAGATCCTCAGGGCAGCGAAGAGGGCATGCAGCAAGCTCGCTACCCTGGCCTTCAGGAGAGCAGGCTTTGGCCTCCTTGGGGATCTACTTGGTAGTGTAGCTTGGGATAAAGCCCTGGAGGGAAGAGGGGCCCAAGAAAGCTGGTTAATTTTCAAGGATCACCTCCTCCAAGCTCAGGAGTGATGCATCCCAAGAAAGAGGAAGTCAGGCAAAAATGCCAGGAGGCCTCCATGGATGAACAAGGAGCTCATAGGCATGCTCAAGCAGAAAAAGGAAGCCTACAGAGGG
>KL263644.1:0-23705 GCA_000699545.1 Podiceps cristatus
GACCAATACAGCTCATCCCAAGCAGTGATCATGGTGCGAGACCAAGAGCAATCTTGGAATGAACAGTGATTTCCCCAGAAGAGATCTTGGAACTGCAAGTCCCAGAGAGAGTGAGTAAGTTAATGAACAGCCGAATGAACAAAAGCATGAATGAACGAAAGGCACCTGGCCCGCCAGCTGACCCCCACTATATCCTGGGCATGACGTCTATGGTATTGGAATACTTCCTTTGGCCAGTTTGGGTCAACTGCACTGGATGTGCCCCTCCCAGCTTTTTGCACCTGCACATTAGCAAAACCTGGGAAGCTGGAGGAGGTCCTTCATGTCTTAGAACAACTGATAAGATCAGTGTATTACCAACATTCTTCATATCTCAAATCCCATACAAAATCCAGAACACAGTAGCTACTGGGAACAAAATTAGCTCCGTCCCAGCCAAAACCAGGACAATAATGTTGGTTTGTAAATTTGCCATTTCTCTCTTAAAACACTCACATTCATATTTTAGATTTGGTTTTACATATTTGTGTTAAAAACTTGCTGTTTAGTCTACATATAGGCAATGCTTGGATGAGATATTATCTGTTTTTATTTTGTAAGTTTTCTTCATATGCTTTGCCAATGAGGAAACACAACTGTTACCCATAATAGTCAGAGATAGCTTGGATATTCAGAGTAATGTAACTACATGAATAAAAGCAGAATGAAATATTCATGTAACTGGGAACATATTGTTCTTCAAAAACTGAAGGAAAACATGGAATTTTCAAACTTGGTTTCTAAAGTCCTGAGCCTCTGCGTAGGCACTGAAATACTTGCATCAAGAAAATAGTACTGGTTTTGGTTAGTGGACTCTGCAATAGTATTGATGCCATTAGGAGCTGCGAGTGCTCCAGATTTTGAAACCACGCTTGGTTTATCAGTAAGGATTTACAAGGGTAAATTAAGTCATCGAGCTCTGAAAATTCTAGATGAAGATAATATTGATTCTTTTCATATGTTGTGCTTGTTGTATAGCTACAGGCATGTTCTGATAAAACGTACTCTAGAAATCGCACACTGACCTCTGCTCCTTTCAGGTTCACTTGCCAAATGTATATCTCTTTTAGGGTATTTCCTGGCTCCTCTTCTAGTTTCGGATTCCCTGCCCTGTCACTGAGTCTTTTGATAAAGGAAATCAGCTGTTACTGAAAGGGGCTGCAACTATGCTTTATATATTGATTTTCTAGTTTAGATATTGAAGGATGGTAAAAACTAAAAAAACCCATGTGATTGATTTAAAAAAACCTCCAAACCCCCATGCAATTTGTTATTTTGTCAGTAAATATATACAAATTCCAGTTATCAAAGTATCTCCATATCAATACATTGCAAATTAGACTAGTATGAAACTATATGATACTAGTAGACATCTTTGAAGGTATTCATAGATAAGTTAAATTTGTTGATAAAAAGATATAGCAGAAAATTTTGTGTAGAAGGTGTTAAATTTCATGTCTTGATCCAGACGTTTAAATCTGGAACTCTTTATCTTTGCCCCTTTGTAAAAGATGTAATGTAGTCATTCATGGAGTATACAAAGTAAATGCTTTTGCTGCCTTATTGTGGATGATAGCTTAATCTTGGATCTTAGCAACTATGTTTTGACCGTCTGTGGAGAGAGAGGATAAAAAATAAGTATCACAAAGTGGCATTGAGCAATTGTTTGGAGTAAAATGGGATTAGAGAATAAATCCTACCTCTATAGCACTGACTGAGAGTCTTCATAGTGTGGGGAAACAAGATAAGGCATAATGAAGAGAAAGTTGTTCTCCTACATTGTGTTTTTCCTCAATGGTTGAGATATTTTTTTTCCCTTAATATAGATTAATTTAACTCATTACTTAACTCCTTCTACCAAAGAGGACTTAGTTTTGTGGCCAAACAGGGAGAGCCATGTTCTCAGCTGAAAACTTTAAATAACCGTTGCATCTGTGTTACTCCTAAAACATACAGTCTTTGATATGTGCCTAAGGATGCAGAGAGGTAGAATTCTCATTCTCTTCCTTTGTTTGCACATGATAAATTTCCTTTGTATAAAGAGCTTCAAAATGGAGGTTATGTGAGGTAAACAGTGGATATAATATGTGCATGGATATAATAGTATTTCCAGTGGTGATGCTACTAGATATATTTGTAGGGAATATTTTTAACAGAGTTGTCTTACCCTTCTTTGTGTTAAAGTTTTAAAATAGTTTAATACTATCTGGTTTCCAGAAGTTTTCATATGCATCTTGGCTGTCATGAAAACACCAGGGTTATTTAGAGTTCATCATTTATAAAGGATGTTCATTTAACTGACTGTGGAACTTAAATCATGTATCTATATTGTCGTCTTTTGGTTAGTTTTGCAATCTTGTTGCTTTGTTATTGAATTTGTTTAGAAGCTACATTGAATACCCACTCAATATTCTTTACATTTCATTTTATCAACTAACGTTAGCAATGCTGTAGTACAGACCATACTAGAATTCATATTATATCATGTTCTGGCCTCAAAGTACTTAGCTATATAAGATTTATTGTAGCTGGAAATTTCTGGTTTATTTTGCTGCTTGGGAAAGTAGTGATTTTTAAATTATTTGTACATCTCAGATTGATCAGAAATTGTTTTGATCACTTCTCCTTAGTTAAATTTATGTCCTTACTATTTTTCTAAAGATTCAGAATTTCTGCCAGTAAGCTGTAACACAAATAGTTTTGAAGCTTGACCAAAAAAGTAATTTCAATTACTTTGTTCACTTATATTAGAAATGGTTTCTCAATGCCCTAGGTTTGAAAAGACTCAACTCTTAACTTTGGGAATTACATAGGAGTGCTCTTCTTAATTCTTCTGGTTTCATCTGTTGTGGTTTAGGTTTTTTTGTAGTTGTTGTTGTTCTT
The DNA here is from genome assembly GCA_000699545.1 of Podiceps cristatus. Classification (NCBI taxonomy): domain Eukaryota; kingdom Metazoa; phylum Chordata; class Aves; order Podicipediformes; family Podicipedidae; genus Podiceps; species Podiceps cristatus. The sequence goes on from KL263644.1 coordinate 2,923, forward strand.
TGCCTGTAATGATGTAATCATGGTGAATGCTATTTTCTTGAGAGGCTTTGTAATTTAAGGAAGCCTGCCAGAGACTTCAGCTTTTTGGCTTCTTAAGCAGATTCAGAAAATGTCTCAGTGATTTCATAAAATTCTTGCTTCTTCCTTTATTTGGATAACTTTTGATTATTAAGATTACCATAGATTCATATTTCATGATAAGCTAACATAATTTGCTGAACTTAAATTGCAGTATCAGCCCAAGAAAAAACCAGTAAGCATTTCCGAAGTAACAACTGTCAGTCTCAGGCCCAAGAGCATGACATGATAGGTGTGATGTGGATCGAGATTAACCACGTGGGCTAAGATGACTCAGTCTGTTATTAACACTGGTTGGTACAGCAGGTGGTCTTGCATCATGTGGCAGTTACATGTCTGTGCAACCATCCTCTCGTATAAACTGAAGCTGCATCCTTCCATGTGGGATGCTAGCACAGAAAACAGGTCCAGTTCTTTACTCCTTTAATCTATCAGTTTAGATCCTATGCGAAAATGTTTAGTCGCTGTCAGTGGTTTATCTTTCCTCTCCTTCTACTCAACGTTTACAGAGTACGATTACACGTCTGAAGTAGGAAGAGGCCAATCTTCACTGTTTAAGCTACCAAATACTTGTATATGTTGTAACATACTGTATATGTTACCAAATACTTCAACAAATAACCTGGATAAGTTTTTCTTTCTGCTTTGGAGTATGTTGGTACCCGAAGAGTTTGTGTGTAATCTGAATCTTCTTTTAAAAGGAACATACTAAAAGGTAGTGGAAAGTTAAGAATGTTTTTGTCCCAAAAGCTTTCTGAATGCTCTTCAATACTCGTCACCTTTCTTGTGTACCAGCAAAAGGTATGCACACTAAAAGCAACTGTTTCAGCATACGGATTGGACTGACTGAATTGTTATACTAATTATGTGTCATTGTATGAGTCACATTCACTTCTGTCATTAAGCAATTCAAATATGTGTCCAGAGTAGTTAAATCATGAGAGGGCTCAAAGTTAGGGCAGAATGTAACAAGATTAGGTTGGTTACTTATCAGCCAAAAATCAATAAAAGAGAATCTAATTATCACTTGAACTCTGTCCTTGTCAAATCAGTTGTTAATTAAAAAGGCCAATATCCTAAGGCCCAACATAATAAATAAAATAAACTTTGAAACCTGTTTCAGGAAAGAAATACAATTTTCTTTCTACTTGAATAATTAAGATGTACAATGTACATTCCCATACTTCATGTGCCTTGTAAACAAATGAACCAAAGTAAGCTACATGTTAATTCTCAATGTCAAAATTTATGCTTAATAAACCAACGCTTTTATTCTGACTTGATGATACTAAATTCATGAAGAAAGATGGATCCAGAAAAAAAAATAGAAAGAAACAAACCAAAACCAAAAAACCAATACCCACAACCCATAGGACTCATATCTGGTTTTCATTGACTTTCAGGGTGTCATTATGTATAGTATAGACTTAAGGAAAATCTAAAGTGCTCTCTTCATTTCCAGGATTGTATGTGAGAATACGCATTTGTTCTTAAATAAATCACCCCCACCTTTTCTTTAGTTACAGTGTTTCAACTTGTCATGACAAAAACAAGTCAAGGTCATTGGAACAGGCAATCCTTTTCAAGTTACAAATATTGTGAATTTCTGGAAACCATAGTTTAGTTCCTTAAATTTTCTGTCTTCCTCATGTAATTGAAGCTACTCATGCATATCTGGGAGGGTATTGGTAGCCCTTGTTGGAGAATTTTTTGTTTGTATGTAAGAACAACTATCTGTGAAGGAAATTCAGCTTCTCGGGGTTTCTTAGTGGATGGAAACAACCTTCTGAAATTGCATGTCTAAGATCACACTGCATAGCTGCTTCCCATGAACAAACTTCCCTTTCATCTGACGGTGCTGGAAGGCAGCTGACAAGCTTCAAACAGAAGTTCAGAGGAAGCTCTCAGAGAGTGGGACACTTGGTAGGGTTATAGGTGCCCATATTCAGGATAACCGTGGCACATTTCTCCTGTTAAAAGGGATTGCTCTTGACCATTAGTCTTAAAAAAGACCAGCCAGCAAATGAATAAAAAAAAGTTGCTCTAGCTACCCAGTGTGTGGACAGAAACATTGATTGTATAGGGATCTATGTATTTTCTCGGGTTTTGCCCTGTAGTAGTCCAGTGAAACAGTTATGTTACTAAAAAAAATGTCTGTTGGACATACCTGAAGTCTTCCAATAGAGTAGCTTGCTGCAGTCCTCCTATTTTGTAGCCTGTAGTGATGGCACTGTACTGAGGTATTATGGAGCATAGATTGATTTTGTTTGTAATACAGAGGTAAAGGAGAATGGAAACCTAAGTGCCAAGTATTATCTATAGAATTTGGAGTTAATAAATTAGCAAATAACAATAAAGAAAAATACAACATTTGTGGCTGCCTTAAGTTTATTTTATTCTATAATGGGTACAGATTTTACATAACTGTAGAACTCAATCCTAGAAAGTGTGGAAAAAAACAACCACCTTGAGAAGTCTGCTTCATCTGTTCAACTCGAATTAAAACATTTTGTGTGAAGAAAGAGTGAGTGAGGGTTTTAGGGATCATTGTTTTTTGCCTCTCTTCTTTTGAAATGTGTTGTAATTCTAACACTCAGATGAACTGATTTTATCCTTATGAAATTTTCTTCTTAAAGAGATCATAGCATTCTGTTCTGAGAAATGTGAGGTGCTATGTTTTTAGGTGGTGTAAGGTCGTGTGTGTCATGTGTTCCCCTGCCCCCCAAGCCTCACAAAGGTAGAATTTACTCAGATTTGTTAAAAATAAGAAATCTTTTATTTTCTTGGAGCTGTTTCTTATTTCACTCTTCTTTAGGTAACTTGCTATAACATTCTTGGGTTTTAGTTCTGTTTTTCTTTGATTCTCTTCTGGCCTTTTATAAGCATCAACCAGTTTAGGTCTTGGAGATGTTTGATAGAATATGTTGTCAAATCTAAGTCTGCTGGTCATTGTTTTCCTCAAACTTTCAACAGTATTACTTCTGATCAGGTGAGTTAGTACTCTTTGATCTCTAGCTTAGGTGCCTCATATTTTACACATCTTTCTTGTACGTTTTGCATAGCTCAATGTATCTTCCTGAATCTCACTCCTTCATTGTTAAATATTACCCTGAACTTTTCTGAGCATCAGTTGACACAGTTGTGCAAGGTGTTGTGATTCCAGTTCCTGTGTTAGGCTCATACCATTTGCCTCAAGTAATTGTCTTAGGTACTAATTATCTTCCTAAACACCTAGATAGCATTTAATATATAGTTGCCCCTTGCAAGTGTAAGTGCTTCAAATTAAATGCAGATTATGCGCATTGAAGCCAACCTGGCATGTTTGGTCTATAAACTACAATGTGAATCATAAATAGGGACATTGTGAGAAGTTACCAAAGCCTTTTATGTGCAAAGATTATTGCAAAAAATGACACAGAAGCAAAGTGAGAAATGGGGCGTGTTGATTTTAATAAAGATACAAGGAACGTGTGTCATCTAAGAATGTTAACACATTCAGGAGAGAGATGAATACAATTGCAAATGATGAAGTAGACTAATCGAATAAGGCAATAAAAAAGCTTCAAAATAGAGAAGATCATAGCTTTTCAGATCAGCTCTAGGCAAGATGTCAAATCAAAGTGGGAGGCAAAGTACCTCTCGATCACAGATTTATTAAGATCTACTTAACATTATGTAATTTTGAAAATTTTAGTTCTCTAAATATGCAAATAAAAAGATTTGGTGGGTGACTTCATAGGTGACTTAAATTTCATCTTTAGAAGAGAAGGCCTTGATAAAATGACTCAAAAAAAACCCCAAACCAAAACCAAAGAAAACATAATTTCAAGGCCCATATGTGTAATCATGAAGTGGCTTAGATGTGGTATAATTTATTACAGCTTTTAGAAATTCTGCATTAAAACAACTGACAATTTTTGGTGCAATCCTAGCAGGGCTTCCAGAAACTACTACCAGTCGAATCCCATAGTTAAGAAAAGAGTTGGTGTAAGCTAGGCGTAGCTGTTTTGTATATTCGCTATGCCAAATTACAAGCGAAAAACATCTGGTTGTATCCTACACACTGTTGAGTGATGACTCCTGCTTGAGAGTCTTTTTGTATTAAAAAAAATACAAATCCCTTTTTAGAACTTTGCAAAATTGATGGGAAGCTTTTTCCTCTTTCATGTCTCAATGTGATAATAAGTCAATAGGGATAAAGATGATGGGTTTTTTCTCAATTTCATACTGAGAATAAGCAGTAAATTCAAGAGCCTACATCTTAATTGTGTGGCCAAATCACAAAAAAGAAAATTGCTTTACTTTTCTTATGATGCAAATTTCTTTTAATCTGATGAAGTATAAACATTGATTTTTAAGTCTCAAGACATGTGATTCAGTATGATTTTTAAAAGTGCCAATTGATTTATATGGTAAAAAAATAAAGATTAGGACTGTAGGATAAGCTAACTCAAGTACGTCCAGAGCTGCCCTTTCTTCCCAGTTTGCTGTTCTGTGACTCAAAATGGCTGATCTGAACTCCTTTTAGGTATCATTTCAGGGAAAGGGTGTGCTACAGGAGCTTGAAACAGAAAAGGTATTAGCTTGTCAGCTAATTCTGCGACAGTTTCTGATAGAGGCAGGCAGGCTCAGCCCTGGTACTGAGTGTGGCACTGGGCTGCGTTGGCCGTGTGCCAGGTGACCACTACTTCAGGGTGAATCACTTCTTTTATTTTCCCTTCTGCTGGGCCCGAGTCCTGCTGCCAGGTGTTACTGTCACCTACTTTTCTTCTGCTGAGCTGCTCTGCGGAAGCGCGTGGCGTACACGGCTTGGGTGGGAAAGGCCCTCGAGCTGAAGGTGAATGTGGGAGCTTTTGTGTTCCATTGACTTCCACCAGCTGAGGGCTGTTTCAAAATTGGGTAGTTGTTGAACGTGCCTCTAGGAAGCTTCAGTGTCCCAGTGAATGTTTACTATGGCCTAAGAAGATTTGAAGTCACTTTATTTCCTGATATTGTATGGACTTCTCCAGAGCATGGTGTCCTTTTGGTTCCTGCTTCTGGAGTTGCTCTGCAGTGTTGTCACCATTATGCAGCTTTCCTCTCCCCCAGTTTTTGGACTTTTTCCGAAGGAGTGACTGTTACCACCTCTGCATATTACAAAAAGCTCATGTTTATTGGCAGATACATGAGGAGAGGGAGGCACTAGCTCTCTATTGCCTTCTCCATGTATGTTCCCTGGGGTCTTACACTTGAATCTGTTCCCTGGGCTAGTGGATCCTGGAAACTTTCAGGTTAATTGTTTAATGTTGCCAGTGAATGCAGGCTGGTTGCTGTTCTAGGGGAGTGAAGAAGAGCAACTGAAGCAGGCAGAAGCGCTTTTTCTTGCTGGTGGGCACATGGGACAGAAGGGGAAGCACATGAGATACAGGGAATAGAAGACTGAGTGTTCAGGGTAATTCACAGCATCTGGACACTTTTTTATATTTGCTGGATCATACAGGAATTGTGAACCCAGGAAGGGCCAGGTCAATAAAGCAAGAGTTAAGGAAAGAGGAGGCTGGTGCCCTGCATGAATAAAATGCTATTCTCTGAGGTTGGCAAGGTGGGGTAGGATACATGTTGAATATTTTGAGCCTCTCGTAAAATAGGAGCCATTAGTCCTTTCTCTTACTCTCTTCCCAGGTTACATTCCATAGATGCTGCTTCTCCAAAGTACTGCAGGTGCATTGGACTTCTCTGTTTCAATATATATTATATATACAATATACATTATCATTAGGGGAAGAAGATGCAGTGCTCTTCCTGCCCTTATTATTCTGAAGCTTTGAACTTGCTTGTGTGGACTGTTGAAAGAATAACAAACAAACCTCCCAAATAACCTAAAGCAAAACAAAAAGTCCGAAGTCCAAAAACAAAGCAGGTTAAAGAAATGCATGTTGCCAGAAAGCTTGTCTTGGTAGATTTAAAATAGGGAGGAAATTATGTATTCCAACCTTAGCCTGATTAGCCTCCTGTTGCTGGCCACTTCTGAGGTTAAGGTTTGGGTTTTTTTTCAGCGTGTTCTGAAGAATATATTTTTTTTTTTTTTTTTAATTAGAAAGGTTCAGATTTTTTTTTTTTTTTGTTCATGTTTGCTCTTGATCATATGAACAACAACTGTTGGCTGTTCCCCCCAAATTCTTAAACAATTCTCTGAAGGATAGAAATGCCTGAAAGACCAGAGGGCAAGATTGCCATTTTACACTAATGCAGATTGGGGCTGGCAGGGTAGCTGAAGGGAGTGGAAAATACAGATATAAAACCAGGATGAAATAAGGTCCAGATCAAAATCGCAAGCAGCTTTTGAAAGCAGGCTGCAGACCCAGAAAAAAAAAAAATCAGTTTTTTTTTAGTGCATTTACATTTTCTTGAGAATGTTAACAGGATTTGGAATTTACTGTTATAAATTTTGTTCCTAAGAGCTTAGGTAGGAGATTTTGGATTCTGTATTTTACTTATACTTTTTATGTGGGACTTTTTTTTCTTTTTTTCTTTTTTCTTTTTTTTTTTTTTTTTTCCCTTCCCCTTCTTCCCCCAGAGATAGTATCTAGATAGTATCTCGAGAAATAGTTCACTGTTCTGGTATAGATAGTATCTCGAGAAATAGTTCACTGTTCTGGTACTTTTAACTGGATGGTTTAAGCTTGGCATCTGATACAAATACCAGGGCAATGGGCTTCTTAAAGAACTTAATGAGTTGTCTATTTGTTTTTTTCTTATTTCCCTTGCAAAGACGCTTCTGAAATTGTTGTTGATATAGGAACAGTGCAATACCATCTCATTGCCATCTGTTTATTAATAGAGAATAGTATGTGTGTCTATGCAGAAGCATTCTGTGGTAAGATGTACTTCTGCTAAATAGGATTTATTTAGATTATTTTATAAACCTTCCTCTAGTAGCGTAAGGAGCAGCTACTCAGACACCCAGCTAGCTTTCTTAAATATTTTGCTTATAGTGTTTACATTGCATAGTATGAAAATAATTCAAACGATGCATTGAGATGCAAGTTGATTCTCCAGCAGTGAGCTACAGATGGTCTATTATTGAATTACAAGGTAACAGTGGGAAGGCAGGGACAATAATTATGGTATTTACCTGCACAGGGGCCAGCAAGCTGTTCAGAGCTAGTTGCATGTGAGGCAGCCTTACTGTTTTGCAAACTAAAGATTTTTTTTTTTTGTTCACTTACTGGTAATCAGGAAGCAACTGGGAAAAAGAAGCCCTTTTCAGGATGGGTCAGCATAGAGTAAGAGCACATTAATAGCATTCCCCAGATTTCTACTTGTATACCAGGGATTCCAGACAGTATATAGTTACAGTCAAAGCTAACATTATGCACGAAAGATCATAGGCATGTATGTAACGTTTCAGCATACAGTGTGAGCAATTTCATGCGGAAAAAAATGTGAAACGAGTGCTTTGCTACAGTTTAGCTCAGTATCTAACAGACCAAATACATTTTTGTGCTTTTTATCATTTTGATACATTCTTATGTAGTGTGCTTTTGTATTTCTAATCTATTTCTGCAGTACAGATAACCACTTCACAAATACATTCATCATAAGAAGGATGAAACAAGTATGTAGCAATGTATAGGTATTACAACAGAAAGTATAATTATTTGTACCCAATTTACAATTGAGTAGGAAGAGAACTATTTTTGACAAAAGATAACATCTAAGCAATTAGCTGGGAAGATGGTCTATCACATCATTTTAAATGTATTTTGTCAACTGTGTCTTATAATTTTAAGCCTTTTTATATCAAAGTTTAGGTAGAAGTGAATTACACAAAGTCATTTTCTTTTTAGCTGTCTGGCTACCTGTTTGAAAAATGTCTGTGGGAGAACAAACTCCCCAAGGTGCTTTTCAGGATGTCTTCTGTGTTAGAGAACAGCAGAAAGCCTGATCACGCAGTAGTTTTTATTGACTGACTGCTTGTGCAGTTCTGTCTCTCTCGGTGGATGGAATTTTGTCTCAGATTCCCTCGAGTTTGCTCAAGTGACAGAATTACAGAGTCTTGTTCAATGTTAGCAGGTGCACCCAAATTTTCTCTCTTTAAATAATTCATTGTGTTTTGAAACTCTTTTTGTAAACAACATCTGACAGTACAAGATGGTTCATATTCTTTCTATTCTTTGCTTAGAAATGTCACTCAATCACGCATTTGATTTTGCAATTTAAGTATGAATTTAATATTAAGCACATGCCCCAAATTCTGCTTTGTGCATAATGTGTTGAGCCAAACAGATGCATGTAGTATGCGCTTATGTATTTTATTTCATTGGAACCATAGTAACTAATATTTTACCCTAGATTAACGCCTTTTGTTTTACTTTATTGTCTCAAAAATCACAATTTAGGGCATGAAGACTAGGTGAGGATGATCAATTGGATGGCATGTTAGCTGTGGCTAATGACTTTAAATGGAAGAAGCTTTTTAAAATGGTGGAAAATGACTGATGTAAAATATAGCATATTCTTCTCACTTTTTTCCTCATAGTTGAAATGCTTCCCCCAAGCTACTGCAGATGGTTACAGTCTTTTTTCAAACTTTTTTGTCTTGCATTTCCACAGCATTAGGTTTGATTATTTGTGTCGAATTGCTTTAGGGTACCCAACATCAACACTCATTTGCAATATCCAAGTAAGATGATGCAGTATGATAGCTTGCTCTCAAAACAAGGTCATTATTTTTTCTTTAACTCTTCATGTAGGAATTCTATAGCCAGACCTATTATCAATAATGCTAGTTGCTTCTTTTAGTAAGAGAGAGGCTGCTGTTGGCAGAAGTTTAATATTATAAGCGTTCACGGTGTATTTAGTTTGTATGTCTTTTTCTGTATTAACATAATTCCATACAGCATTGGATAGTGTTTCTATTGTTCATTTAAAGATTAATATAATCTGTCATTTCACATTGTTTCATTTGGTTTGTTTCATAGAATCATTAAAGAATTGAGCTGGAGGAGACCTATGAGGTCATCTCATTCATCCCTAGAGTCCAAAGGCAGAAGTAACTCTATGACTAAATTATTATTGCCATTAAGTAAAATGTCACTTTTCAATTCAAACTTTCCCTGCCACAAATGTTTGATTAGCTTGATCGTGACCAATTTGCATGTTCTTTCTCATATGTAACAGTACCTTCATACTGCAGTTTTAAGTTATTCTGCCTCAACTGTGCTTTCAACTAGTACAGTGAGCAATAGAGACATTACAATCCTGTCTCTTTCTATCTTCCAGTACATTATTACAGGGTCAGGGAATTCATATTAGCACAAATATTTTTAATACTTAGCCAAACCTAAACATTTCAGTCTGCTATTTTAATAATAATATTAATACAATAATTGCGTAGTCATAATTCCTTATGATAACCATTGTTTCAGTGGCACTCTGTTTCCAACGCTTCATAAAATCCTAAAAAAAAACCCCATACCTTGGTGGCCGCCCAAATTTTGCTAACTTAGTCAAGGCAAACAAAACAATTCTGAATTTAGCAACTGAAGGAAGGGGAAAAAAAAAAAAAAAAAAGGAGTGGTTGTTGCCAAGGCGAAAAGGGCAGCACTTTAAAAATGTTTGAATTTTTTAAAAAATGGTACTTTCAGAAAGAGAGAATAGGAGGCATAATAGGTACCAAAAAAAACCCCAACCCCCAAACCCCCCAAAAGGCAAGAGGGAAAATAGTGAGTTTGGTGTACATAGAAAAATATATGACCAGAAGAATGTCAGGTCAAATGAGAGAGGGAATGTAGAAGCAAGCTTTTTTGGCATGTTGAAGTGTTCGTATTTTCAAAAAGGTTGTTATTAGTAACAGTACAAGCAGCTCATGAGTGGAGCTTCTGAACAAAGTACTGAACGTGCTACTTACGCGGTGAGTTTGTCAATTCAACAGGGAATCTCCCTGAAGAGTTGAAGAGTTTTTGTCTTAGGTCATAGTTTCAGAGAGAACCTAAAAAGATGAAGGAGGAATTAGTAGTACTGTTGGTGAAAGGACAAGGAAAGAGCTGCTCAGTCTTGCTTTTAGTTGTATCTTTATGTAATCACACTTCAAATGTTGTGTGAAAGTGTTAATGGGGAAGCCTACTAACATGTGGGATGTTATTCTCTTATTCTCTTGAGCATCATAAAAAGGGTCTTGACGTTTACTGGATTTCTCCCCCTCAGTTTCTCCTTCCTTCATTAATCACATTTTGTTTCAGACATCCAGTGTCAGTGGTGGAAAGTCTCATCCTAGAGACTGCTGTTAGTGTACTTCAGCGGTCTGTACACACATTTGTAGTGGCATGCTGTCATACCGCAGTCTCCAGAAGTCTTAAGGCTTCTTTCTATCAGCTTTATGCAAGTGCTCAGTGTTTCTGTGTTACTATCATCTGTTCTCATCTATGTAGAATTTTCAGTGCTTATCATTTCTAGTAATGGATATTTCAACTTGAAAAGGTTTCTTTATGAGGAACAATATCTGGTATTTGTAATTTTTATAAGAACAAAAAAGTACAATTTTTGGGGTTTTTTTTGATCTTAAGATTTACATTAATTCACAGTACATACATATTACCTGCCAAGTTGATGCACGTAGATGTGCAGTGCCCCTTCTGACACACTGCACTTTCTAGTTGTGATTTGGCTTATGCAGGTTGCTAATAACATTGCAGAAGATTAGGTTACACTTGGCATTTCCTTTATAAATTGGAGTCATTGTTGAAATCCATAGGTCTTCTGTATTTAGATTTTTCTGTAATTTTAGGCCTTTGTTTGTCATGCTTCCATTATGGGCATACTTGCTTCAGTGACTTTTTACTTTCCTATATAGAAAACAGTGTTAGTAGCATAAATCTCTGTAAATTTTCCAGATGATATTCAGGTTGGAAGGTACCTCAGGAAGACTTTACTCCAGCCTCCTACTCAAACAGGCATTTGTCCTTCGTGTCCCAGAAACTTGGTCCAAGAGGACTTGCTTCTTAATTTTCCCTTGGGCTGAAGCGAGGTTGACTGGTTTTGCTATGACACCAGCCAGCTCTTTCAGCAGCCTTGGATGCGGTGCAGCAGGTCCTACAGTCTTGTGTAAGTAGAGTTCTCAAAAGTAATCCATTACCTGAGCATCATTCTCTGCTGGTAATTCTCCTCCTCCTTGAACCCTGCCTCTCAGCACAGAGGCCCAGGAGCCTTAGCAGTATCCACTGGTGCTTAAGCTTTATTACCCACCCTGTTCAAACACAGTCCCACGTTTTCTTTGTTTAACTTTTTAATGTGGCAGTAGAAGATGTAGCTAGCTGGTTGATAGCTGGGAGCTCTGCAAGTCACTACCCAGGGAAAGGAGGAGGGAGTGGAAAGGGAACTAAAGAACTGTGAGAGCAGCAGTCACTGTTCAGGAGTAAGGGGGAGAGGCTTTGCTTGCTAGCAGATCTGCAAGTAAGTGCTGTGAGAGAGAATGAAAAGGAGACTTGGAAAAGGAATGTGAAATTAGTGGCCACAGCTTGGGAGAGAGAGGGCAACTTCTTGATAAGGTTAAACCAAGGGCAGAACCAGCTAATCAGGCCTGTGGCAAAGAACCCTCTCAACAAGGGAAGTATTTTCCTCCCTGTCTTCCCAGTCAGAGAAGAGGTTTCGTCCTATTTCCCACACTGTATCCAACTCTCAGGAGGTATCACCTCTTTCTCCTATGAGTGGCTATGCTTCTCTCTCACCTTATGCTGGATCATCACCGTGCAATGCATCGTACTTGCGGGTCTGAAGAGTCCGCGCAGAGGAACAACAACTGTTCTAGAAAGTATGTCTGCACACAAGGCAGTTAGCTGCCCTGGTGCACCTAGCACTATGCAGAGACTAAAGGAAGCGATTCATGGAGTGACCATACCCTTCCCAGCTCCTGATGATCCATTGACATAATTTGGTCTGGACTTTCTGTGTCAACCACTTGCTCCACGCTGTCTGCACACCCCCAAGGATAAGCATGTAAGGAAGGCATGTAGGGGACTAATACTTCAGTGATGGATAGTGTGGCGTTCTCGGGTTCTCCCACATGGCAAGCCTGGCAGTTCGAGTTCAACCAACCTGCAGAGCTGAGGAATGTGCTCCAAATAAGCTGGAGAGTTCAGTGATGCGCTTCTATCTGAAGCCTCTTTTTTGTAGATTAAAGTCTGCCTTGATGATCTCAAAGTTTGATTATTGTTCCTAGTTTTCAAGAAACCTGGCATCATCTTTTTTGGGTTAATGAAGCATTCCTCTCATATGCGACTGCAGTCATAAATTAAGGCTTGCTGGTGCTGTCACCAAGCTGAGCTACTGCCCACTCAGAGAGGTAAAGTTTCATAAGTAGTATGCTATTGTTGGGGCACCAAGTCACACCTCTGTTTTTCCAAGAGTGGGAAGAGGTAGCCATTGACTGATAGGACAGAAGAGAGTTGAAAGTAAGAAGGGATAATAAATTATAGTAGCAAAAATTAAGTTTAGCAAGGCACGATTGCAGTAGAAAAAAGGGCAGGTAAAGAAAAGAAAGGATTTCAGACCAGAGATGTGTGTGACTGAAGAAGGAGCAGCAGAATTGAAGAACAAGTTGAGGACTCCCAGTCATTGGCAGTCACTGATTATGGTGGAGGAAACTCCTCATGCTTGCAGTGGTTTAAGAACTTTTAATGGTGCTGAAGTTGCATGTGGTGGTGTCAGTTCTATGTGAGTTTGGACCTACTGATCCCCATCAAAGTTGTAGAGCACTTTGGTGCAGTACTTCTAGTTTAGTCTTCCAGAACCTAATTTGTTCACAAAAATGTTCTGAGAACTGAGCAAGCACATAGAAAACACAGTGAAGTGAATCAGAGGATTTGGGTTGAAGCTTTACTGTTTGTCCAAATGGGATTGCTAATGTATTCACAGCCTCCCTTAAAAAAACCCAAACAAACAAACAAAAAAAAGGGCAAAAAAGCACATTTTGCTTGTATGCTTGTATTCTACCAACAGAAACGTGAAATTACCATTTGTTGTAAATAAAAAAAAAATACAAACACAATCAACAAACAAGCACAAAACATCTCTGTTTAATTAAGTTTTCCAGGTATTATTTTTCTTAAATACATGTTCAAGTGTTTGACTTCCAGTACCACTACTTTACTTTTATTTCCTTTACTCTTGCATTCACTGTATTGTTTCTGGCAATCTAAGCTGTTTGATGGGTTTACACAGCTTTAAATTGCATTTGAATTACAGGCTCAGATCATAATATGCATGTCTAAAAATCTACATTTACATAATTTTTTATTTACAGTTTACTGTACAAACATGAAATATTTCTTTGCAAGCTTAAAAGATTACTTCATTTATATCTGACATCTTTGTTCTGACATTCAAATTTCTCCATTTGTTTAAGAAAACAGTGTCAGCTGTGTATAAGCTAGTCATCAAGAGACAAAAAGAGTCTTTTAAAATGAGATAGTAGTTCAAACTTGTTGAGCCATGGCCAGTTCTCACTCTGTGTCTTCTTGACTTCATCTTCTAAGGTTCCTTGTTTTATATTACAATAGAATGAATGCTGCTCTAAAATAAAGACTGAAGAAAAAATGGAATTAAATCACCTTTCTGGCCTTCATAACTTCACTCTCCCCCAGTCAATGTACTTTGATACTTTTTCTTTTTATGAACTAATTGTTTGCAAGGCACTTTTCAGCCAAATGTTAACTAAATACTTAATATTATTATTGCAAGTATATTTATTTGTAATTCACTCATTTAATTGACCTCTATTTTACTACACCTCATAATGGCAATCAATTAAATCCTTTTTCAGCCTTCATTGATCTTCTTTCATCCCACACTATGAGTTTTCTGTTTTTCATCTCAGATCCTTTCAGAAGTTAGAATTGCTCAAGCATATTTTAGCTTGCCAGTCCTTTTCTCGAGCTAGGAATAGAATTTGAAGATTTTTTCAGTATTTCAGCTATAGAAATTCAGAAAAGGCACACTTATTCCAGGGCTGTACAGCTTAAAGAATGCTGACCCTAATCAATTGAAGTGAAATATACCAGCATTGTGATATTTTATCAGTATGTTTGAGAAGAGCACAAAATCCACCTTAAGGGTTTTGTTCTCTTCAGTGGTAAAAGTGAAGTGAAATAGTCCTAATAATTTTTTATTTGTCACACAGGGAACAACTGGTCAGTTGTATATTGTGGCTGCAACACCCTACAGCAGAAATAAATTTCTAAGAAATATTTTCATCTCTTCTGTCATAAATAATTTTTGAATGTTTCTTATTGCAGTAGTCCTTGAAATGTTGGCTTCATTATATCCATCACGGTGTCCCCAGCAAGACTATAAGCTTGTTTAATGCTTATTTAAAAAAAAAAAAAAAAAAGTTTTAACTCAGTTTCATGGGGTTCTTTTTCATAGAGTAGTGCACGTGATTTGCCATTGATCATAACACTTCTAAAATCTCTTCCCTGTGATACATCTTCCATATTGATATTCTAGACAAATAATTTTCCAAGGGCCTTTTCTACATTTGGTATTTGCGATACTGCATATTACTTGCCAAATTAATGAACTTGAAGGTGGATTAGTTTTACTTTTAATGGCAGATTCCCATTGAAATAGGGATACATTTTGTATCAGCTATTATCAGTTTATTAAAATGGAAAGTCCCAATTATGCCATTCTTTTTCTGGTATTTATTCTTCTGAATAATTTGGAACAGTAAAAACCTGCTTACCTACATGATGGGATACATCACAATTCCATGGCATAAAAAGAAGAGGATCTTGTGAAGCTGTCTCAGAGCAAAAATGAGAGAGGCCTATTAAGATGAGTGAGAAACACAAAAGAAGGGCAAAGACTTGAAATGTCAGTGAGTGGGGGAGGTTTTAAGGTTTCTTTCATCTATGATCATCTTCCAGAGTTACAAGTAGCTCAGAAAATCACAACTAGAAAAAAACATCCTGCCACAGCAAATACTGACTGGCCAAAGGAGGTGAGAGAATGCCCAGAGCTCTCGGATCATAAGTGTAGAGAGGTTATAATCTTGAGTTAATGATTTAGAGATCCTTTCTGGATCTGAGCTGTTAAATAAAGGCTAATGAAGTGATCTGTATAAAATACTAGATTATTAATTATTGGATTGAAATGGATTAAAATCTAAGTCAATAGGAGAGATAGGTGCTGTTTCTATACAGCTGATTTCATAGCAGTGAAAACCATTAGAAGGCACATTATCTGGAAGGAAGTATTTAAACAAGAAAAGGTGATAATAATTGGGTAGCAGTTGATTTTCAAGGTAACTAGGAAATAATGTCAGTTTGAAATAAACTGGGATAAAAAAGAACAGCAGGAAAAATCCAATCTCAAGACAGTTTAAAAATATGTATATATTCTTGTGTATGTATACACCTCTAAATAGATAAAAAGTTAAAGCTATTGGATACAAATACGATCAGAAGGAATCTGAGAAATTTAGAAAACTTAATAGATGGTAAGAACTATGAACAGAAGTGTAATTAGCTGAGTTAATGCAACAAAATGTAGTTTTTGAAGGATAATAGTTGCTATTACACAGTATGTTCACAGACAAAAAGTTACTTCAATTAACAGGATTTTTAGTTGTTGTTATTGCTACTACTACACAATTCAAAGGGTAAATAGAATCACTGCTATTTGATCAGGAATTTTAGAAGCAAGATGACTGTACTTTTTTTTTTTTTTTTTTTTAAATTCACATTGTATTGATAAAGATGATGGCAATGGTAGAACGGACTTTCCTAATACACTTGATTTGATATTACCTCTGTACTGAGAAATCAAAATAACATGCATTAAAAAACACAGATATTTGATGAATTTCAAAATGATTAGGGAAGAGCTATTAAATGCATTGATGTCTAGTGGACAGCAAGAAACTTTGGTTCTTCATTTTGTAAGGTTTTTTTAGTAGTGTCGCAGATGACAAAATAAACTTGATGCCTTAGGTATTTGTAGGTACCTTAAGGATGAATACTATAATTGAAAAGGACTTATTGTTGGTAAAGGAGCAGTCATGCCTGGTAGCTGGAAATTGAAGCTATCAAGGTTCAGGTAACAAATTGTTAATGGTAAAAGGTAAATAAGGTTTGGTAAACTGTTGTAAGAATTATCACGTAAATACCGTCAAGATTATTCCACTATGTGTACAGTATTTTAAAATGAAAATGCTTAGTTCAGAGAAACCTTGTAAGGTCTTTTATTTTGGAAGCCAAAGTGAATATAGTTCTTTGTTACAAAACACTTTCTCCAGTCCAACAAACTTGAGAAGTAATGTTAATAAAATCTCAAATGTCTCTGTTCAAAATAATTTTTATTAGACAGTAATCCTTCATAATACAACAGGATAGGTTCAGTAATTTACAGCAGTGTAGTTTGTACCTGATATAAGCAATGTTGCACCAAGCTAGTGCAGAGATCCACCTACCTCAGTATCCTGTCTTCAAAAACAGCCATAAGCATGTGCCTAGAAAAAGGGAGTACAAGAGAATAAACACGCATTGATACTTCCCCAGGATGATTTTTACTTTCTGGACCAGAAGTTGTGCATTTTGATTTTTTCTGCCCTTAAACCCATGTACATTTTATCAGCTACCATATCCTAAGGCCTTCCACAGCTTCACTATGTCTTGTCAGAAGAGCCACCACCTTATTATGAATCAGCCACAACTCTTCATTTGATCATCACTTGGTCTTCTACTGGAAGATAAATTCCTTATTTACTCTTCTTCAGTCATACTTCCTTTTTAAATGTTCTGTTTTTCTGTCTTGCTTACTTGCTCTTCAAGTAATTGTTCTCTATTTTTGAGCTTCCTATTACTCATCTGATGTTATGGTCTCTCATCTTTTGAAAGAAGAGGGGACCAGATCTGAATAGTAATTAAGATGACCAGGTAAGTTTCCCAACTGCTTGACAGTGAGAAAAAAAATTGATGATCCTCTTTGAAATATTTTCTGAAAAGTTATAATGACCTCAGACTTGTATCACAACTATATAAATTCTCTTTTGGAGCCAGAACCTTCCACTTACAGAGAAAATAGACTTTTGCAGTCACAGTAATTTCTCAAAACAGCTGAAGGCCCAGAATCTCAGAAAATAAGTTTTGATGCATTCTTCCCTGACAACAGATAATTACGATATGGAAGATGTCATAGAATTTTGTTTTCAATGCATATTTAAATAATCCAAGCTAAATTCTTACCCAGTACAATGATGTTGCTGAAATCACTATGACCACAATGGGTTTATAATAATTTAAACTGGGCTTCTAAATGGTCTTGTGAATTTTAGATATTAAAAAAATAAGGGAATATGGGTTAAAATTACAGGATAAGTACAAAGTACACTGAATCCACCAAAGAGTGTATTCAAAGTCTCGTATCTGTATTTTAGCAAGATCATGTTTGACTCTACTTCTCTTTTGGTTCAAACACTTTCCTTGACAAAATTGTTTCTGTGGATGGTTAAGAAAATGAGAAGTGAAGAACATTACCAAAGAAGGGTTTTGGTCATGTTGGGGAAAAATGGAAAAATGGAAAAAGGAAAAGAGAAGAGGGAATGAGAGAGAAGGAGCAAGCTCCCTCAGTGACCAGCTGGGAGGAGAAGCACCAAGGGGACCCCAGGCGAGCGTCCTTCCCTGTGTGTCCTCTCTAGTGCAACACGTGTTTTTCCCCATAGTAGTTTTCCCACAGTAACCATGTAGTTTTTGTCAGGACCCACTCAGACTCCCAGCTGGTTGTTCCTGCATCTGATGCTGTTCATGCTGACTGGAGCACGCTTAGATCAGCAGAAGGTGCTGCACACCGCTTGGCTGTTGAGCTCTCTGTATGCATATATTGCTTGCCCAAATGTAAACCAAGAGCTACAACGAAGGGCTAGGAAAAGAGGGGAAGGCAGGAGTGATCAGTGGCAGTCTCTTCCCTTGAGAACCACCAGAAGATTACTGTTGGGGTTTGCAGGGACAAGGGCACGGAAATAACAGCACAAGGGCAATTGCATGAGAACAGCAGGGAAAGGTACTGCCACAGAGGCTCTTGAGAAGGGTCCTCTGGCAGCCTGGGTAAAGGGGGACAGAACCGCAGCTAAGGGGCTCTTCACCATGCAAAAGGCAAGGCACCAAAAGCACTGTGCAAAAATACTTCCTGGTCTTTGTCATGAGCAGAAGTTTTTAATGTATCTCTAGTTGTCTGTAAGATGGTTTTCCCCTTCTGAAGCAGAGTTATGACATTTTACAGTCACTTGATGCACTCGCTGATACTTGTCGTTGAGTAACGTTATGTTAGCTGCATTAGTATTGAGTTATGAGATTGCACTGTCTCTTGGTTTGAGCCTGGTGAGCTCTATGTTTTTTTCTCCAGGATACTTTTTTTCCCAATTTGGACATTGCCATTTGTTTCCATATCCTTGTTCCACTTGACATCCTCCTTTCACTCCTTCCTAAACAGTTGTCCTTACTAAAAATGGAGTGAAATACTCATTTAGTTTTTAAGCTGTATATTGATCACCTTTAACTTTGTCTTCAACCTCACTATGTAAAACCTTCCTTGATCATTTCTGTATTTAGTAGTTGTATCCATATTTAGCTGTTTTAAAGTGAAAATGAAATGTCTTAATGGTTCCGACCAAAGGAAGTAAACTCTTTTGAAGGATATAAAAGACCACAGAAGAAGAGTTTTGAAACTTAGTGACTTAATTTCATTTTGATTTAAATTAAAGAACCATGAGCAAGAAGAAAAAGCATCCTTTGTATACCACAATTGATATTTATGTGTACAGGTGCTAGAAAGATGTAGAATGCCTAACAGGGAACGTTTAAAAGGGCAATTTAAATATTTCTTTAGAACTTCAAATAAACACGAGTGTGTTCTTAGATTTTACAAGCTGAATTGGCAATCTTGGCTGAAACAGAAGTGAAAATTTTATCTTTTTATTCCACAGCAAATGGTGGAGAAGTGATAAGCCTGATGTGTAGGGTTTTTTGTTTGTTTTTTTTTCTTGTGTGTGTGGATGTGTGGATACTTGGTATAGGGAATTTTTACTTTTTACATGCATAATTCACAAACTGCTGCAGGGATTCAACCAAATCCACGCATGCCTGTACAAGACAAATAAACAAACAAACAAACATACATTATTTGATTTTGAGCCAGTGGGTACATTAGGATGCTTACATTTTGAATGTGATAAATTACAAGGGGAACAGTAAGTCTTATTAAGAATGACATTTTAATTGATTTTTACACAAAATTGTCTGATTGCCAAGGTGATTCTGTCCATACAAAGATCGCAAAGCTTTAAAAAGAAGGCAAATCAAGGATCTATTTTTTCCCCTTTTTAAAAAGATTTGCTATCTTTTTGTAATCTTACCCCTCATATGGTTACCAAAAAACAAAAAAAAAACCACACCAAAAAAAAAAGACTATGGACAAGATTTGTCCATCTTTATTAAGATACTGTATTGTGGATTTTTTTTTTTTTTTTTTTTTTAATTTGGGAATTCAGCTATTTAAAATTGCTCAACAGAAGAAAAAATATAGCAAGGAAGGGAGTATAATCTACACTTCAGATAGGAAGGTTGTTTTTCTTAACACTTCTGACACTTCTACTGAACTGAGGACTGATGTTTGCCATTGAAATCGGAGTACAAGATTGTTCCTTTAATCAGGCTGTCCCTGGTAGAGATCTGATTTTGAGTTTTGCTGTAGATCATAAACTTGGTGAGCTAGCTCTTTATTTGCAATTTACCAACGCAGAAAATCTTGTAAGAGAACTGTTTGAAGAAAGCACTTTGCTGATGATATTAAGCCCATGTCATTATATAAAACTGGTAAAGAAAGTATATCTAATGTGTGTGGGAGGGAAGTGATGCTAGATATACATATATATGAGTTTGTCCCTGAAAAACAGCAAGCAATGGGAAGAATGCTTTGTTTTCCAAACACGAGGTAACTGAACCATGACAGAATAATACCAAAAGGTCTATTCTTCCTGCAAGTGCCACACTTCATTATATTCAGGCTAGTTGCCCAGGATAGATTAGTTTGATTTAGGTATCTAAAGTTGATTTTAAAATAATATAATAATTCCATTCTTAAGGATTAGATACAATTATGATGTTCTTGTAGTTTGTGGGTTTTTTTATATATATATTATAAAATGAGTATAATCATCAACAAATGTAACTGTAGGTATTATAAAAGCAAGTTTTAACCCATTCCATCCTGGGATTCTGCATGACTTACTCATTTAAACTAGTCTATTATACCTTGGTAGTAAAAAATTCATTCAAGTAGATAATTATAAGAGTAATAGGAAAATCTGGCATGAAGCAAAAGCAGAAAAAAGAACAGTGGTTTCAAACACTGAAAGTTGGCAGAAAAAATTTGTTTGTGACAACTTAACACAGAATAAGGGAAAGGAAAGCAAGTCTTGTTCACCGTGTTCCTGCAACTGATCTCGTAAGCACAACAGCTTAGCAGGAGCTTCTCGGTACACACAGCAGGGTCTAGCTGGTACCAAGAATATGCTGCCCAAGAGGCCGTGTGAGAGCACTTGTCAGCCTTTTCCGCTTCACTACAAGATGTCCTGAGTGAACCCCGAGATGGGACTCAGAGTTACAGCATACTGCAGTGTTGCATGCTGGATAGCATCCTCTTGAGCAGAATTACAGAGCTAGAAAGAG
>KL263645.1:6120-17344 GCA_000699545.1 Podiceps cristatus
CCGCCTCTCTGGGCAGAGGATAAACTCCTTTCCTGTGAGGGTGACAGAGCACTGGCACAGGCTGCACAGAGAGGTGTGGAGTCTCCTCTGGAAATGCTCAAAACCCACCTGGACATGGTTCTGTGCAACCTGCTCTGGGTGACCCTGCTCTAGCAGGGGGTTGGACTAGGTGATCTCCAGAGGTCCCTTCCAACCCCTGCCAGTCTGTGATTCTGTAACAGGAATAATTTTGATACTGACCAAGTCCACCTTTCACACAGGCAGCACTGACCAGACAACTAACTATTCATGCGCTTAGACACATGTCTAAGATTGTTCTAGAACAGCCAGAGAGAGTTTTTTCTTCTCTTAATGGGGGTGGGTATTCAAAATAGATAAATGAATAAGGGGATGCTTCTGGTTTTGCTCTGCATCTGATTCCTGATCTGGTGGTCTCACCCCTTCTTGCCGAGGTTTTTACATGCTCCTTTGGTACGGACTGTTTTGCTGGGTTAATTTTCTACTAGCTGAACTGGAGTCAGACTGACACTTTATACTGGTTCATTGGAGAGAGAGGTGAAATCACTTGGATAGCAAGAGGGGCAAAAAAAGAGGTTTCCCCTTTATGGGGCAATTAAGCCTGTTGGATCAGTTCAGACTTCTCATGAGATCTCTCCCAGACCGAACTGGAAGAGGATCAAGCCCAAGACAAGCAGGGATATTCCTCTTACCTCGTGAAAGCATACTAAGCCAAAATCACTGCGTACTCAGTAGGGTGGTGAAGATGAGATTTCTGCTGCCTGTATCCAGGCCTCGGAAATTTTTTTGAAGATGCCAAATGCGCAGTTGTTCTGGCCTCCCTTTCAAAGGTTTCCAGACAAATCATTAGCAATTTACATTTTTCTCAACACTGGCCCACCACTGAGTAGCAGGCCTGTTTTAACTAGGTTGGAGGGAACAGAGGAGCTCATCGTTCACCCTCATTTGGCTGATAAACAATTAAATAGTAACAGAGGGCTGAATTAACAGATGAAGGCAGATGGGTTTATAGAATAGGGAGGGACTGAGAGAGAGGTTACGTTGAGAGAGCAGAAGGATTGGAAAAAGATCAACCAAAAATGGGCCAACATGTTAAGCCATATGCCTCTTCTAAACATTTTTTCTGCTCTTGTTGTTTGATTGTCACAGTGCTTTAGAACTGTCTGTTGTTTTGTTCTGAGATTTTCAGGGGGAGGGGGCTGCAGTCAGTGCTTCCCAAGAGCCCAGACAAGCAAAACCACGCACATGCCATTTTGTGTGGGGTGAACACCTTTGCTATTTTTACAGATATGTATAATCACAATAATACGAGTACAGCTATAGTAAGCACAGATCCACAGCCACCCTCAGTAGTTCTGCAATGTCATATCCACCTCCCCATACAAATATTGTGGAGGTAAGTCTGGCATGGGTTCAGCTGCCACTGTTTTCCCTCATCTGTCAATCTATCTTACTAATAAAAAAAAGTGGATATGCACTTAAATAGCATTTCCCTTTTGATTGCAGCCAAAAGAACCTATTATGAAATACCTTAATCACTCAGGACAGATGTCCTGAGTTTATTCACATCCCTCTGCAATGTTTCTGACAGCTTTTGATTGATATCGGCCATGGCAGGTTTAAACTTCAGTGGCCAATAATGAAATACCACCTTGAATCCCCAACCCTAAAGCTGGCACATTAAAGAAAGCCATCTGGTGCTCAAACACCTAATTTTTCCACACCTAAATCATATAAATTTTCTTAATAAATTGTTACTTTACTGAATGGGAGAAAAGGTCAGCTAAAAGGTCAGAAGGAAGCCAAAAGCAGTAAGATACAATACCTCTCCCAAAGTTGCATTGTAATTGTTTACAGCCTTCTACCCTAAAACCCTAGATGGTGTAGCCATCTGGCTGTTTCCCCATCTTCTGCACCATCACCCCCTTTCCAGTTTGCAGCCAGCAGGTCCCAGAGCTTTTCCACCTGAACAGCAGGATAACAAGGCTTTAGCCAAGCTGCTGCCGGCCCTACAGCATTCGCTGCTCCTCCTGGCCACAAGTGCTACCTACCTGCTCTCCTGGTTGAACCCTGCTCCCGTTTGAGCCCTCCCTGCCCCTCCAGCTCTGCTCTTGCACGTCTTGCTCTTGCTCTGCCAGCTCTTCTAGCTAATTATGAAAGCTTTGCTTATAGCTGCTACTCTTTTCTACCAGCATTTCAGCTCCCCTTCCTACCAAGGTCTCTGCAGACATAGCAATTCCTTTTAGTCCTCAGCCTCCAGACTGACACCTGAAATAATGCAGACAAACTTTAAATTATGCCACCACATCACTGTAACTGCTGGACACTGAGAAACTGCTACTCCATATACATAATTTGCCTACCTCTGCCTTTGAGCTACAAGCGACATGCCTATGACAGTTCTCAGCTAGGAAGACTGAGGGCCAGGTTTACAAAAGTTAGAGGCACCGGTTTGCAGGGGCTCTCTGGCATCTACTAGGTTTACAGAGCACCTTTTCCTGCCATTAAATGCTCACATAACTTCTGATCTCTAGTTACAACCACCACATAAATGAGGACTTCTTGTTGCAGAGAAGTCCCTGAAGTTTTCAAGCATAGCTCCTGTTTCTGCGAAGTTGCATGAATTACACCAGGGGCACTCATTAGCCCCAGCAAACATTTCAGCAGTTTTAAACTTAAAGGCCAGCCTGAAAACATAAGCGGCAATGCTTTCATGCTCAAGTGAGAAGTACAACTAATTCCTTTGCTTTCAGCAAATAAGCCGCAATGCTTTCATGCTCAAGGGAGAAGTACAACTAATTCCTTTGCTTTCAGCAGTTTGTCTTAAAAGACATTACCATTAGACATTAGCTGTCTTGACTAGGAAACATAGTAAACTTGTATCTGTACATAAAATGAATGTGTATGTTATGTACCACTGAAAAATACATTAATATGAGAGAAACGTGATGTCTACTGCAGTACAAACCCTGTCTTCTCATGAATGCGTGTGAAGTAGCAGCAAAATGTAGGCCTTGGCAGCTCTGTGCAACTTGAGTTACACCAGGGATTTCCTTCTGTATATAAACTGGGCATCTTTAATCCTACCTGTCTCTGAAGCACAGCACTGAGAAAGTCCACATCCATGGCTCCAGTTCACATCTAAGGTAAGCTTTAAGAGAAGCTGCTCCTTGCCCAGCAGCTCTACATCCAGCCCAGCATCAGGGAGTCAGCAAGGCTGCACGCCTGGCTCGCACAGTACTAGCACACACTGTTCTCTATGGGGAACTCAGCAAATGAGCTGTTAATAATGCAATAGCCTTGCAATTCAGCTGTATTGTCTCTGCAAAGCTAACAGGAGTTAAAAGCAATAAAAACTGTTTTGACACTGTTAGCAGATGTGACTGATTACACACTGTTCTGTTGAGTAAGCAGGAGTTGCACATTTCATCCTAGAGCTGAACCATACACAGTTTGAACAGAAGAAGCAGGGACAGAATAATGGACAAGTCATATACAGCAGCAGCTGAAGTCCCCTGCGAGCCACGTGTACAGGGCAAGCATCTAGGATTGATTTCTGAGCCATGTAAGTGACTACAAGTGGTGTACCAGTGTCTACAAACTACCAAGACACCTGTGAAGAGTCATTGCATGTTATAAAGTAGTAGTCTTTCGTGCTGTGCTGGGTCTGTTCCCAGGTTCTCCTGTCCCTGTCTGGATTTCTTCTTCCTTTTGTTGCGTAAAGGAAGGGAATGGTCTGTAATGCAGGCCTCTCTGCCCCACCCCCACCCCCTCACTGAACGTGAGCAGGAAATTGTATTGCGGTGATTCTTTCTCTAAGACTAATGATAGACAGTTCTTGCATTTTCCTGCCAACATAGAAGTTTTTACAGAAGGGATGAGAGTAACTGCCAGAACTGGGGTCTGAATCCAAGGTAAAAATGGCATTTGATGGGAAAAGGAGACTTGATCCAGAACTGATATTAGAGGACAATTGACACATAAGCAGGAAGAATGTTGTAAGAGACATTGAACACCCAGAACTTGAGTGCATTCATTAAAGTGTCCTTCTGCCTTTGATATCTTCCAGTTTTAAAAGCATTTTAACCTGCAGTTGAAATAAGCATTATCCCTGTAGGGCCAAATTCAGATATATCACACTGATATCCAGATATATCACACTTAAATCCAGAATAATTAATTACTGAAACCAGAATCTGTCCCTAATTATTAGGAAAAAGTATCAGTATCAAAGTTCAGCATTACCTTGTTTGAGATACACACAGAGGAATAGACTCCCAATTCATACATGAGCACCCATTCTAGTGCTCTCATGCTTCCCAGACAAGTAGTAAACTATTGCTGGTTTCAGTTTTAATATGTGAGATAAGCTGTAATGTAACTGTAACATATCCAAAATGTTTTGTAATGCTTTTTTTAAAAGTCTAAAAATAAACAATTTCCTTGTGATTAATATCTCCCAGGCTTCCTACTTCAGAGGAGGGATAAGGAAGCAGCCGAAAGGAAGATGTCTGGCTTCGCTATAATCCAATGATTTTTCAATAGAGCTTGTACACATCTGGCCATACATGGATTAATGTGTGTATAGTCAAGGTATTTAAAGAAGAGAGAGCAAATATAGTTTCCATCACAGTTAGCCAGAGCTGTCTGGATAGCATCTGTGTAGACCGGAGTTCCTTGTGGACTTCAGGGCTCACTCAGCTTTGGCCCCTGTCAAAACTCTCCGGGGTGTAGGGTGGCACACATTCATTGTCAGCTGTGGTTTATTATGGCAGGAATTTATGCTACAACAATTTTTCAGCTGCAATTCATTGGCCTAGAGCACTACTCTTCCACACAAGTTTTCCTCAGTTTACAAACTCTCACATTCCTTGCTGCCAGTGCAAGCTGCCGCTCCCGGGAAGCCCGGGGCAGATAACCAGAACACAACTTTTCCCGGTAAATTGTATCCCACTGGCAGATATTTTTATTTTTTTGCCAAGCTGATAAAATCTTAAGTTTGACTGACCTACAGAAAGCAGCAACATTTCTCTTGGAAAATGACTCCTACCAAAAATAACACACCAAAATAACACCCAAAAATAAAATTCATAACGCAACATCCCTTTTACTCCTAAAGCTAGCTGAGACACCCTGCCTGATGTTCAAGCGCTTCTGGGTAATGGTGCAAGAGCCTTAGGACAAGAGTTATTTTTTCATACAGCTGCTTTAAATAGTGCGGTGCTATTTTTAGTTTTACTGTACTCTATACAGTTTAAAATTGTATTCTTTTAAAATAGGCTCTGCAGTACCAGGTTCCATGCTGTGGAAGGAAAACTGAGTTAAACTTCACACTCAATATTTGCTGATTTGCATAAATCTGATACTTTGTACAAAATATACTGTGCATCCAATTATTTCTCTTTTAAATTTCTCATTTGATCAAAGTGTTTCTGATAATTTTCTGCTTTTACCCAAAATAATATGATTTATCACCCCTAATACAGGTCAAAGCAAGCAAGCTAAATACAATCAGGAATACAGAAAGGGAAAGAAGGATTCTTGCAAAAGAATCCCATGCTGATTTTGGCCAGTACTGAGCATCAGTAATAGAAATATTCTCTTTCTACAGCACTCTATTTTGGTCACTTTGGAAAAGTCATCATTTCACCCATTGTTGGCATACTCCAGAAGGTATTGCAAGAAGATGACGACCGTGTCTGGTGACCATACTAGGAATCAAGTCCTGGCTCTGTCGGACTTCCCGTATAGCCTTGGGTAAATACTTCAGTCTACCTGCTGTGCCCGCTCCTTATGTGTAAAAGTGAAAATATTGCTTTACCCAGTGAAATGTCACTGAGCAATAAAACAGAAGAGACTGTGAGAATGTCGGGTCAGATGCATGTTATGAACAGTAAGGATCATGGAAGTGTTTGGACAGACAGGACAGGACACAGACTGAAGTGCACAACAGTACAGGAAATTAACATTTTTCAAGGGCATTAATAAGGTAAACAGTGTAATCAGTTTTGCGGGGCAGACCTTGCTTTTCAGGATCTGAAAATGAACAAATTATTGCAGACTGAAGCCAAACTTTAGGTCTAATTCTTCATGATTAAATCAGTGTTGACATAATACAGAGACAGATTATTATGTAATGAAGATTTTTAGTTTCCAGTATTCTTAAGGGGAAAAAAAAATATGAAATACCACAGGAAAGATTGCTTCATGACCTCTCATAATATTTACAAGTATCTTTAAGAAGAAAACAAGTGGCAGGCACAAGCTGCAGAACTGTAATTGGAAAATAGGCATTACTGAATTTCTCAGTTCTCCAGCGGCAACCTCCTTGTCAGTTAACTGAGTAATTCTCATTTCACTAGCTTAAACCCTCTTGATTTATTTGAGTTATTCTAGATATGCCCAGCTTATTAGAGGACAAGAACAGGGAGCACACAGAAATTCTTCAGCGAAAAGAGAAGGATGGAGATTGAGCTACCCAATCCCTGTTGTGTTTTTTTGTTTTGTTTTGGGTTTTTTTTTGTTTTTTGTTTTTTGTTTTTTTTTTTAATTGTCGTATTTGAGCTCTTTCAATTGATAAAGATCTACAAATCTCAAAAAACCTCAAACCTGGATACAAGCAGGAGAGTTAGTGATGCAGAGATCTTGATTCTGAAAGTTTCCAGAGTGGTGTTATATTGCAGAGTGGACAACTAGTGCAAGCTCACTAAGCTAGGCAAGTTAAATAACGTCGGAATTTTACTTTCTCCCATTGGAAGAGTTATTACCAGATGACCAGGCAGTTCTTCAGAAGCATGACTGCTTATGGTAAAGCAACCTATCAGTGGCAGAGCATTTATTCCCCTTGCACTTTGGGGGTTGTGAGCTGGTGTGTTTGGGTTTTGTTTTCTGGTGAGAGTGTGAGTGTGAGTGTTGGTGTTTGGGGTTTTTGGTGGGTTTTTTCCCACTGTTTGTTGGTGGTGGTGATGGGTTTTGTTAGTCATGATGTTGATACTTCTGCTCAGTGGTGATTTGTGCTTGTCATCTATAGGGAAAATAAATCCAGAGAGGATCAGACCGAAAGGCTGGCTAGCCAGGTTTTGCTTTCTGAATATTGTCAGGAGCAGATAGGCAAAAAGAACAGAGCAAACAGGGTAAACGCCACATGCAGTGCAGGTCATTGCACTTCATGGCCCAGTGATGCAATTTCATACATCATTTATGTTTGTATAAAAATGGTTAAGTCTGGACATAGATGCAGTTATTCCCTTTCAATCCACTCTCTGTGTCTATGGGCATCCCTCCTGCGTGGACGTGGATGTTGTCATAATTCCCTTCTTCCTCTAGACATTCTCCTAATCTTTCATCAAGAACGTATAAAAGATATGCAAGGACCCACCCATGGA
This sequence comes from Podiceps cristatus, assembly GCA_000699545.1. Classification (NCBI taxonomy): domain Eukaryota; kingdom Metazoa; phylum Chordata; class Aves; order Podicipediformes; family Podicipedidae; genus Podiceps; species Podiceps cristatus. Next base: position 13,524 of record KL263645.1, read on the forward strand.
TGCTTTCCTGCTGTTCCTCTAAAAGAGTACAGAAAAAAGAGTTTCTAAAGAGAATATCTAAAAAATTCATCAGATTCTTGTCTGTCTTCCCACTGTCAAACTCCTGTCTCCAAGACAGGATCCTATGGAATTTCTAACAGGGAAAACTTTACACAGCAAGGATTTAATAGACCCAAACTGCCAGGAAGCATTTGTATTTAGGGAGTGTCTGAGACATATCACAAAACATAAGAACAGGGTGCAGTAGCTGAGATATTTCTGGGAGGCAACAAGGGGCGAGAGAGAAAGAAAAATTTGTCAGTACAATCCCACTCAACTTAATGTACCATATTCTGAATATCCAGGTAGCAACTTACTTTTTAGTTTGCCTGTGTGTGTATATAGATTAAAATATTTTCTTAGCTTGGGATATTACAGAATAGATCTACAGATACCTAAAATACTTGAAGTGCTGTTTACTGTACAGGAATTGTTTTATGTACATGTTTTTCCTAAAGAGAGTCATTCTGTGTAATCCATTGTTGTCATTACTACCCAATCTGCTATGTCTCATAATACTTTCCTAATCAGGAAGTGTCCTATTTTATGATTAATCCACAGGAGATATTTGGAAGTGCTTTCTCTGAAGTACATTTTTTCTAATCCTTTCTAAATTTTTTTTTTTTTTAAGTATATCACAAAATAAAGACATGGAAGTGAACGAACTTCAGATTCCAGACTAGCTTTTACAAGGCTAACTTTTTCATGGCTTGACATTAGTCTTGTTTTAGGTTATGGTGTACATTTTGGATTATGCTATCTGATTACTTCATCACATGTTTCCCAACTCTTAATCCATTAAGAAAAGATGTTCTAATAAAGCAGGGAAGTTCAAAGTATTTCTTTGTATTTAAACAATTCGAAAACTTCCTCCAGTCCTGTAGAAGTTATCTATGTTTGGGATAAGTGGCTTAATTTTTATTTTAAAAAAGCTTTTAAGTGTAGGTAGATAGCCAGGCCAGAAGTACTATACCTAAACATATGCTGTTAAAGTAAAATATAAACCATGGACATTTTATTGATTATAGATCTTTTCTTGATTATTGATCCTCTTTTCTTTATATTTTTCCTTCACTATCTCACATCATGGCTACAGCTCAAACTCTAGTCTGTTTCAATAGGCTTGAATTTTCTGACTGTCTTGACATTTAATTTATTAACAAATTCCATATCACAGTAGAGGATGCCACTTCCATTTCCTACTTTCATATACATACAATTCATGCACTTGAGCTGTTATCCTAGAAAATGCAAATTGAATCAAGCTAGCAGTTGCTCACTTTTTACAAAGAACTGTCCTTGAGATAGGGCTATCATGCAAAGTCAGTGACAGTAGGATAGCTGAGGAAATAGAAGATGTGGTATAACAAGAACAGGATTTTATTTTCCGAAGTTCAGAGCAACCCTTTGCCAAACAAGAACATCATTTTTTTAAGCCATCCTTGTTATTACTGACGCACTCAAGAACCAATCAATTTACCTCTGCAAGGAAAGGTTATTTAAAAAGGAATACAGTGTTCATAGTCTCGGGAAAAGCTTCAGAGCAGCAAGAGCCACTGCTCAGGCTGCATGAGAAAGTGTTCAGGTGACCCTATTCACTGCCTGGAAAGCCAGCAGTTTTATAGCAACTTTATGTAGGGTCAAGAAGCAATCTGTCAAAAGATAAAAGTACACCGTGAAATACCTAGTGGATGTTCCTGTCATTGAGCCTTCTGACTCAGCCGTGATACATGCTGCTGTGTGCACTACAGAATTTCCTCCAGGATCTTAGTATTTTAAATGAGTTTGTTGTGAAATACTGAATGACTGTCACTGACACTCAATTTGAGCAAAACAGCAGCCTTGATGTAGCCCTGCATCTATTCTATTTCCCTCCTGAGCATGCCCTCCCTGCAGATCCATTCCCTGTAAATAGCATACACATTCTAATTGTCCCAAGTGGACATTTCATAGTTGCAGTGTAGGGAAAATGACAGAGTTTTTTGAAGAGTTGTGGAATGTCAAAAAAGTTTAGAAACTCAGGTGGAAAATGGGGATTGTCTATTAGCACTGAAAGGTATCATCCTTCCAAACACCGCATACAAGTGAAATGCAGAGCCAAAAGTGGAAGGTGAGACCTTGGTCAAAACCAGTTCAGGAACCCAATACAGAAAAATACATGTTAGTCCATACTCAGATGTTAGCACATTTTAAATGGCCTTGAGTTCTGTAAGGAGCAACTTTCAAACACACTGTACTCAGCTGCATAAATGCAATAGAAACCAGAGCCAATACAGCTACAGGTCACAGTGAATCCCAGGTGCAGTATGCTCTACCTATGTTTTCTGACCCCCTGGTACTTAAAGACATGTCCAGATACACAACATCCAGGTATTTGGTCAATCTGATGCCTGGTGGGACGGGAACAGTATATCCCACAATAGCTAGTTATGCTTTAAAATCCATTACAGTATTTCCAGAGCGCAGGTAAGATGGAAGTGTACGGCAGAACAGTGGAGCTGTGAGTGTCACCATTAACAACCATGAGCTCCCTGTTAAGACAATTGAAAGGACATACCTATCCCCATTTCCTTTATACTTACATTGTGTCACAGGTACGTATGAATACGCCAGAAGTAATCCCTTGAATCTAAGAACTTCCAAAGTGTAAGGATTTCTACAAGCAGCCAGCAATTCAGTGGGCTTGCCTGAAACCACTTAAAATAACTGGCTTTATTAAAAAAAGTGCAAACTTTGCAAGAATCCCTCCTCTTCATGACATCTCGAGGTGAACACCCTCACATGGAAATGCCCTGCAATCCTCTTCCAATTACCTTTGCATTTGCACCATAGAATCATAGAATAATCCGGGCTGGAAGGGACCTCTAAAAGTCATCTAGTCCAACCCCCTGCCATGAGCAGGGCCATCTGCAACTGGATCAGGTTGCTCAGAGCCCCATCCAACCTGGCCTTGAATGTTTCCAGGGATGGGGCTTCTACCACTTCTCCGGGCAACCTGTACCAGTGCTTCACCACCCACATTGTAAAGAATTTCTTCCTTATATCTAGTCTGTATCTCCCCTGTCGGTTTAAAAATGTTCTTCCTTGTCCTGTCACTACAGGCCCTGCTAAAGAGTTTTTCCCTGCCTTTCCCTTTACATGGCCCCCTTTACGTCCTGGAAGGCCACGATTAGATCTCCCTGCAGCCTTCTCTTCTTCAGGCTGAACAAGCCCAGCTCTCTCAGCCTGTCCTCATCAGATGGGTGCTCCAGCCCTCTGATTATCTTCGTAGCCCTCCTCTGGACCTGCTCCAACAAGCCCACGTCCTTCTTGTGTTGGGGGCCCCAGAACTGGACCCAACACTCCAGGTGGGGTCTCACCAGAGCAGAGCAGAGGGGCAGAATCACCTCCCTTGACCTGCTGGCCACGCTTCTCTTGATGCAGCCCAGGGTATGGTTGGCCTTCTGGGCTGCCAACACACATTGCCGGCTCATGTCCAACTTCTCATCCAGCAGCATCCCCAAGTCCTTATCAGCAGGACTGATCTTCATCCCTTTCATCCCCAAGCCTGTATTGATACTGGGGGTTGCTTGACCCAGGTGCAGGACCCTGCATTTGTCCTTGTTGAAGTTCATGAGGTTCACCCAGACCCACCTCTCGAGCCTGTTCAGGTCCCTTTGGATGGCATCCCATCCCTCAGGTGTGTCCCTCGCACCACTTGGCTTGGTGTCACCTGCAAACTTGCTGATGGTGCACACCATCCCAGTATCTATGTCATTCATAAAGATGTTAAAGAGTACTGG
>KL263646.1:0-11388 GCA_000699545.1 Podiceps cristatus
CGGTTACCCTTTGGGGTTAAACCACGACACAGAGATACTGTGCTTTATATATTCTGCCTTAATACAAACAAGTTTACTATTGTTTTCTTATGTCTCTCTTGTTTATGATGCTCTGAGTATCATGAAAGTTATTTTTTTGTACAACAATCATGAAAGAAGTCTTGTCAAGATACAGGCATACTAGATGTTTCAGTATTGGATCATTCCTAACTCCATTTGAGAAAAGCTTCTGTCTGATTTTATTTAATAGAAGTTTATTTCATTAAAAAGCATTTTAAAGTAACTGTGGATATGTGTGCAGGCTTAGGGGCAAAATCTGATAATGACTCTATACCAATGTTGCCACCAGTGTTCTAAGTGGTGGTTTTATTTCCTTGTTACTCAGGGTTAGTCCAAATTACCAATGATTGGATGATGTTTAGGACAAAGGCTCATGAAGTATCTCATGGAAAGGGCCATCAGAAAGCTGCTGTAATAGAATAGCTAATGGATAATAATAATATCTGCAGCCAGATAACTGAGGTGAGGTCTTACAAGGGATGTTGATTCTCCTCACTTAAATTTAGAAGTTGCGTAGGCAAAGCAAAATTTGTACCCAAAGAAGTGGTTTAGGTTACCTTAGGACTCTAAGCAAATGTTAGAAAATCTCTCAGTTTCACTGTTGTTTTTGATTCTATTCAGAAAGTATTCAGATCTTAAGTGATGAGTGGCCATAAAATACCCACATCCTCCCAGCAAAGGAGGAAATTGTTGTGGGTTAGAAAGTAGCACTATTTCTTAAATATTAAATCCAAATTAAGGTATGCAGCATGATTTACATGGCATGACAGTTATAAATAGCCTACTCTCATTGTGTTATTGGTCCTTGCTTTTGAGGGGGGCAGGAAGGGGCGTGGGGTTTTAGGGTTTGGTGTTGGGGTTGTTTTCCCCATTTGGGCTTGTTTTCTTTAGACTAATTATTAGAATATAATTTTTTATGTCTTTGAACATTCCAGACTTTTTTATTTTTGAACTCTTTTCTTGGGATTCCACAAACCTTCCCACTCTCCTGTGAAGGTTTCTTGCATCCAACATTTGCTCTATTTTTTCTCCTCATGCTATTCTAACATTACCTCTCTGTTAACTATATCCCTTCGGTCTTGTTCTGATTTCACTCCCACAAAGATGAGACAGAGCAAGTAGTATATTCCATGATCATCATGAAGGGAAAACAAGGACCAAAAGAAACTTGAAGATGAGGTGAGTGTTGACAGTTCTGGAACAGGAACTTCTGAAAACCTGATCTGTGCCAGGAGATGTGGAAACATAGATGAATCTCTTACCTAAATATCATCCTACTCCATCACTATTATAAACATGTCTGAACTACGCCTGGAGTTAAAAATAAAACTCCCTGAAATCACTGCACTGCATTGCTTGCATTGTTTATTAAGAACAACCTTCTTCCTCAAACTAAAATCATCTATTGATTATTTCCCACCTGAAATTACAGCCTTAGGTATGTCCAAAGCAAGTCTTCTAGAGCATGTGGGACCACTCTCTATATCCCATGTCCAAATGCACAAGTACATTAACTTGCCAACTGACATCAGCTGTCTGTGAGGTAGCCATGTGGCTGGAAAACAGCCAGGACCTGGAGAAGGCCTGTGTTCATGGCTCCTCTGCAAGTCATCCATTCATTGGGGTAGCCAGTAAGACTAGACAAAAGCAATTAGTGAAGGAGATAGAGTCTTGTGTCTTCTTTCACCTTACATCTGCCTGACGAGGCTAGGGGGAGATTTCTACCAGGTATGAAGTAGAAAGAATGTGCATGTGGAAGAGTTCTGGTCTCTCAATGGTTCTTGTCAGACCCGTCTGAGGTAGGTGCCATAAATTATCAGAGAGACTTATTATTCTTAACGTATGTTTCTTCAGGTAGGGGAAAAAAATAGTTAAGCCTATTTACTAAGTTACATTCATGTCGCTGTGTAACAGCAACCGATGACTTCAGAACAAAGCTAAGCCCTCATTTATTGATGGTGAGCCAGCCCTCTGCAAGGCAGCAGTCCAGCAATGTTTGCACTGAGTAATGCCCTCTTTCCATATGTTTTTTAGATCCAATGTGGGGTATGTCTGAGGAGACTTTCAGTACTACAAAAACATTTAAGTTTTCTTAACGTATCCCATTTTCCCAGAAAAAGAGCTAATGCTTATTGATGGCATATGAAAATATAATCACTACCCTGCCTCACCGCTTTAGATCCCTCAGTGCTCTTTTATCATTAGGGAAGGGAAGAGGGGAGAAAGGTGAAACTTTTAACCATGTTGTTTTGGACAAAGTAGGAAAAAAAAAAGACAGCTATCAAAATACCAGTGGGCTCTACAGTCCTTAACTTGATGATGACAGCACATACAAATGATACTTTTCTCCAAAAAGCGTGCTCTGAAGTAATCACTCAAGATTATTTTGTGACTTAGTGTATTGCAAGCTGCTCTGCGAGACCTACCTCTGTGGTATGTCTAAATTCTAGTATATTCTTTGCTACAGGCAAGATAAGTGACATGAAAAAAACCAGACCCAGTGGTAACATTATTGGAAAGCAGATTCCTGTTCAAACAAGGTAGAGATTAATAAGATAGATTTCCAGTCACTAGAAGTCACTAGAAGTCTGGCAAAGGTAAATGGTAACAATGGAGCAAAGGAGTCATAACATTCTCCTGACGAAGCCTGGATGCCTGAGTAGTGAAATACAGAGGAACGTTGATTAAGGTGGCTGTCAAGCTTCCCATAGGCTGCCAGCAGTAGCTGTAGTATCCTCCCAAAAGCATACAACAAAGTCAGTTCAGATCTTTCTTTTCTCTGCACAAACTTCTCTAAAATGCAATTATCCTCTCTCATAGAAGGATGTTCCATTTTAATTCCTCTTTGCTAGGTTCTGTGAACATCACCTGCTTCCCCATGTTTTGCAAAGCAAAAGGCATAAGTTACTCATTGTGACAATTTCTTAAGGCTAATGTTTTTGCTAGCAATTTTCACATTTTACAGTCCTCCTGGGAAATCTAAGCCTTTTTTTTAAAAAAAAGAAAATGCTATTGTCTGTCTTGATATCCTCCTGGGAAATCTAAGCCTTTTTTTAAAAAAAAAAGAAAATGCTATTGTCTGTCTTGATAATTTACAAAACAAAATGACAGCCTCTCTGTCTGTGCTTCAAAATAATCTGACAAAGTGCGTTATGTCTATTTTAAATAAGCAGTAGATTGCTTCTTTCCAATTAAATATAATATGCAGTAATTGTAGGAATGTAGACTGCACAATAGTCTTTCCTAAGGATATCTTCAAGTACAGACGTAAAGCACTAAAAGATGCAAAGCACTATTTCAATGTTTTACAAAGCTGAATTGTGCAATTTTTACAGCTATAAGGAAAAGAGATATAAAATTTATTCATTTATTTTCTGGAGAAAACAAAATGTACGTTTAATATTGGATAGAGTGACAAAACAATGTAGGAAGAGATAATGTTCTAGTAACTCAGAATCCATTTTCAGTGGAAGAAACCAACATACTTGAACATCTTGCCTTGATGTTCAAATGGCATATTAGGTCACCTTTTTTTTCATGTTGATAGGCATTTGTAACATGAGGGAGAGGATATTTCCATAGCCAAGTCATTTATATAAGCATAAGAGCCATCTTGTGCAATGGAATAGAATGACTCAGCACTAATATAGATTAAAAAAGACATTTCTTCCTTGTGTTGTAGTAGCCATTTTCATTCTAAAACTGGCAGTCCTGTTGTCATGTAGTAAATATTTTAATAAATTCATTTTCAAAAAAGACAGATATGGAGAATATTCCTTTTAGGCTGACTAGCCAGCAGGGCATTCGTCATCAAGTGACCTATTACAGATATTAACTGGTACAACTAACTGCTTAACATTAAGCAGAAGCACAGAATAGCAGTTGTTACCTTTTTATGTAGAACCTTTGAATTCAAAGTTGAACCCTGTTCAAAAGAGCAACACCAAATGATAATGCTTCTGTGTATGAGGATCACAGCGCACTTTAGGAAGTCTGTAAATGTATCCACAGCTCTTCCCTCCTCCCCCCTGATCCCTTAAATATTGTTTGATGTTGGGAAAATAAGGCTCCTGACCTGCAAATATTTACATATTTGCATAAACCTCTGAGTTGCTAGGTCTGGGATCAAGTAACATAAATTAATCAATCCATGTGCTTAAAGCTGAGCACATGCAGAAATATTTACAGCCCCAAAGTTTAAGATATCAGTGTTTCATTTAAGTGGTGTAATTACCCAAAAATTCAGAGAGACACTCTGGGAAAGTACAAAATGGACCAAGATAATTAACGTCCACTAAATCAAAGAGCTGAAATGCCTTTAAAAATGTAGTGGTAAAGAGAAACTTCCTGATGCCCTTTTATTCACACTGAGACATACCTTATTTTGCAATAGCTCTCCTGACTTCTCATCGTCAGGGTTACAGAACATAGCCTAGAGAGGTTACATGGCTTTCTCTTCAGCACATCAGAAGAAGAAGAAACAGGAATGAGATCTTCCTGCCCCTTGACCATCTCTACAGGATAAATTCTCTTATATTATTCCAATTTGTCCGTATCAGAGAGTTTGGCAGTTTAGGTTCAGGGAAGTACTTAAGCAAGTACACACTTCCCAAATTTCTTGGGCATGCAGTTTTGAAATTTTAGGAAAAAAAAAAAAATAGTAGTATTGCCAGACAAATCTGTATGATACCCTCTGAGATGTTTCAGTATTTCTGTTTCTAATCTTAGATGAAACCGGGAAGCAGGGATGCTTGCAAAAATAGAGATCAACAAGAGAAATATGGAAATGAATTGCTCAAAGCTCATAGGAGAATTGAAGCTATGTTCAAACCCCATGACAATTGGTTGATACTCAAATTACAAGTGTAACATACATACAGCTCTTGGGATTTTTTCCACTGGATTAAAAATTAGTAGTGCATTCAAAGGAGAGTTGCAAATTTTTATGCCATATTAAGAGAGAGCTTTTGACTTCAATAAAAATTGAGCAACTTTGTATAAGGTATACCTTAAGAGTGCACTAATTTTACAAGAGGTTTGTCGTTTGACCTTAGCTTGCAGTCACTAGCATGGCTTTCTTTTCAGACATGCATGTTAGCTTACAAACATGTTTGATAAGGTAAGGGGCAAGCTAATCTGTGAAGAGAGACAGAAAACTCTGTTCATAAAATAAAATGGAAACATCATCTGAAACAGATTTAAGTATATGCAAGTTACAACAGACTCCCTTAGGCATATATAATTTATGCTTACAACAAAAGATAACTTAAGCTGATGTTCAATTTGCCAGTTTATTGCAAGGGTGCTATTTTGACTAGTATTAAACAGTCTTGACTGATGACCTCTCTAATTTGTATGGTGCAAACACTTTCTTTCAACATCAGACACTTATTTTTTTTAACCATCTACTCATTTGAGAGAAAAACCTATTGTGGCCTGTGCAGACAATCCTGCTTTTTAATTGTGTTACGGTTTTTCTGCATCTGCTATACAATGCATGAAAGCATTTGATGATGAGAGCATTGATTAACCTCGAAGCACATAATCTGTTCCCAGGCTTGGTTCTAAAGGGTTTTGGCTCTCCTTTCAAACATAATTTGCCAAAAAGCAATTACGAGGGAGCTGCAGAAAAACTCATCTTCTGGATTTTGAATTCACTTTCTTCTTTAATGTAATAGGAATCTGAGCATGCTGCCTCCTGCTTCTTATCATTTAAATATATGCAGTGACACCAGAAAAAGAAACTGTGAATGCTGCAACTCTAGTTCATTAGAAGTCGTCATATAGGGAACATCTACAAAAGCAAATGCTGCCAAGCAAACAGCCAGGGCTGTTCATCAACTCTGGATTTTAATAACTATTTTATTTATATCCCACATGCTAGGAAAAAATACTGTAAATTGGAGAGATTATGTAGAACATGAGGAATGGAGTAATTAATGGAATAATTAAAAAACCCCACCAGTATGATTTGTTTCTAATTTATATGTTTGAGACTGGTTGATTCAGTGATAACAATGGAATATCATTAGTGTCCAATTCTTTTTACTTTTCCGTGTGACATTGGTGTACAGGTCTTTGTAGAAAGAACTTCTTAATCGAGGACAACACCAGAGGACATTTTCTTCTGTCTTGCTTGTAGTCAAAAAGGGGCCTACCCAGCTTGCTCAAGAATTTTGTCACAGAATGCCTCTCTCAGCAGCTGGCTTGCAGCAGGGCAACCCAGAACATGTGCACTATCACTCATGCTCTGCCTCAACACCTTGAAACTCTCTGAGAGTATCTGTGCAGCAAAGCAGGACGGGAGGGTGATGTCCTGACTTCCGCATTTCATCCTGTCTGGGTCTTGCAGGTTAAGGGAATTTTTGCATCCCTGACTGTCAGTGAGCCATCTTTTGTCACCACTAATCAGCCCTGGAAACAATGGAAAGTATACAGTGTGTTAAGACTTGCACAGGTATCTGATGCAATCTAAATGTGAGACAGTCCTGCTGCATTACCTAATATGTCTAAATGAATGTCCTATAACCCATATTTTTATTCTGGGGAACTGCTGATTGCAGTAGCTGTTTATTGCATACACTTACATGTCTCTAGGTGACAATCCAGCAAATGAAGGACTTTTAAAACTGACATATTTAATATACATCCCTCTTATTTAAGGACACCAAGAATGTTGAGTGGTGTTCCAGCAAAGGGGAACTTGCCCTGAAGTTCAAAGCACGGACTTCAGCAGAGTGGGGATGAAGCTTGCATTGTCAGTATCCTTTGCCTTGCAAAAGTGCTCATACAGGTTTTAGTATAAACGAGAACCAAATCTTTGAGCATCAGCTGAGAAGGGCATAAGATTTTTTTATAATCTAAAATAAAACTAATAAAAATGTTACACATTTTGAATGGTTTTCTTGGTATTTTTGGTTTATTTTAAAGAGGAGTATGGATATAGCAGATTAAAAAAAACCACATGGAGATACATGGCTGTGCAATGAAATACTTAAAACATTCCCTGACTCTTTATTAATATGTTTATTAAGATTTACATTTTTAAAAGTTCTTATCTGGAATCAGCACTTTATTTTTTGTTGTAGACAGAATGTTAAAGAAAACCCCAACCAGACAACAAATTAGGTATTTGATCATGGAGACAGAAAAGAAGAGAAAAAAAAAACATTAGTTATATTATCAAGGCTTTCTGCAATGTTATTATAGGCTGTTCCAAGTTACCATGTATAAAAACAAACCACACTGATTCCAAGCCCCAAAATGAGAGAAGTTAGGGAAATATAATCAGTGCAGCTGTGGCAACAATACTATTGTTAAAGTACAGGGAATTTTCATAAACAGTGAGTAAGAAGTCAAGAAGGAAATAGTTGTAGACAAAATCATTGCTAGAAAACATGAAAGCAACTCTTTTTTTCCCATCCCATCCCCTCTCCACCCTGTGAAAAGATTATCCATGGAAGGGGAAAAAAGGGTGAGGTTGTGGGTGGAGTCCTACATAAGGCCATAATACACAAAAAGTATGCGTGCTTTTTTCACTTGGAAGAAGATGAGGGAAAAAAAATAAGCCTGGAATTTCTTTTGGAACAGACACTGTACTTTCAGGTGCCATCTGTGGGCTATGTACTGTATGAAGTAAGTCTATGTTAAAACAAGTATAAAAGAGATAAAGGACATTTGACAATCAATCGTAGCCACTGTTTGCAGCATGGCATAGATGTTCCCAAGCTGGTTTTAAAATGCCTAGCTACAGGAACTAGTGCCACTTCAGCTGCTGTGCCAGCAGTGTGCAACATAAGGCAAACATTTCAACAAATGCTAATTTATCCTGCTTCTTATTGACAAAGCTACAGATGCCTTAGTCAAAAAAAAGAAATAAATGCAACTGAGTCAACAGCTGTGTTTTGCAGTAGTTTTCATTCACTTTGCTTTTGCATTATGTTAAGAACTTCAGTGGCATTGCTCCTGCTTGACATCACAGCAGAAGAAGCACTCAAAGGCTGATCGCCTGATAAATACCGTTTCAAAAGAAATTGATGGTGCAGCTCCCTTTAGCAAAGAGAGGCCAGGCTTTAACTCACACATTTTAAAATGCTTCCATGAGGCGTTCAGTGATGTGATAGATGAAACTTGACTAGTGTGTCGTCCAAATTGACATTAAATAAAAGATAAATTCCCATCTGCAGGGAAATTGATTTAATATGAAGACAGACCAAGAGAGTTGGAGTTGTTCAGCCTGGAGAAGGCTCTGGAAGACCTTCTAGCAGCCTTCCAGTACCTGAAGGGGGCCCACATGAAAGCTGAAGAGGGGTTTTTGACAAGGGCATGTAGTGGTAAGTAATGTCTTTAAACTGAAAGAAAGTAGATTTAGATTAGATATAAGGAAGAACTTCACTCTGAGGGGGGTGAGGCACTGGAACAGGTTGCCCAGAGAAGTTGTGGTTGCCCAGGAAGTGTTCAAAGCCAGGTTGGGTGGAGCTTTGAGCAACCCGGTCTAGTGGAAGGTGTCCCTGCCCAAGGGGCAAGGAGTTGGAACTAAGTGATCTGTTAACATCCCTTCCAACCCAAACCATTCTATGATTCTATGAACTGCAAATGTATGAAATGTGAGAGCAGGTGTCTCTTGGGGGTATAAGAAAAGAGGTTCCCAGCCTAGCCAATTTTCACCTTACATTTTTTAACAGTGTTTGGATCATACACTTCAGTTTAAAGCTGAAGAGTATTGTCACTTGGGAGTATGGCAGTGCTGCTCTTCTTCTCTGCCAAGATAAAAGAGAGATTTTTCACTGTTTCTTTTGAAGTTTAGACTCCATTAAGTAGCAATATAACCTTCACATTTTGGAAAAAAATGTTCTTGTCAACTGACAGCAAGCACAGCATGACTTTCTGGCATTTATTTCCATCACAGTAAGTTATTCCCTTTGAGTTTTGCTGAGAATATATATATTTGATGCAGCTAGGAAAGTTTATAGAGCAAATATACTTACTGACGAGTGACAATGAAATTTTAAAAGAACGAACTATGACTGTTTCTTCAGATCACTTTGATAGGATGCTGGTATTCCAGGACAGATCCTTGAGTTGAGATGTGCAATGTCAGTTCAATACTGGAAGCTGAAAGGCTGAATGGAACTTAATCCTGTAGACAGTAAGAGGCATTCTCCATAAAGACTCCTTTATCTCGTAGCAATAAAGATCATACCATCATACTTATCTAGCATCTTATCTTTTGCAGAATCAGGTTACTCCCCTCCCCAGTCAATTTACAAACTCCAATAAAATAATTTCAGCCCTTTGTGATTGTGCTTTCTCTCTACTACCTTCAGCATGTTCTCTGTCTTCTCCCTGCCAAAAATATTTCCTGTCCCCCAGACATAGAAAACTGGCAGCAAAGAGGTTAGGTCAGCGGTGAGAGGATTTCCATGGAATCAATTAAAGCTTTCTGGCAGCAGGAAGGCAGACACTGTGGGATGTGATGGAACTCACTTCACACAGAGTTTTGACCTCATCCAGTTTCTAAAAGTGCTCTTTGACCTCCAGCCCAGCACCTCCATTGCTACTACTGCCCAGAACTTTTGAACACACAGTTTCTGAGCAGACCAGGTGCACAATGAGAGCTTTTTGCCTCCCTTCAGTATCTTCAGTAACTCTTTGGGGTTCAGTGGAATCCCAGAGCAACAATTAATTATACTAATTTTTCTGACATGAATATAAATGGTTTAGGGCCAGACATAGCATCAATAAAGTTATTGTCAACTACTAAAACTAAATAAATCAACCACAGTTTACTAGCATTCCTGACTCTTTTTCTGAATTAGGTCAGTACATTCTAAGAGTTTTGAGAGAACATTTGAGAGAATTCAGGAACAAGCGTTGTTTTGCTGACATAATTTATTTGGATTTTTAAAGCGCTTTTGACAGTATACCTCACAAAAGGCTAGTAAGGAAATAAGAACTTGTAAGGTGGGACGTATAGTTATGTTTTGATCACAAAATGGCTAAAAGAAAACAGAACAGGGTAAAAAAGTCAGTTTTCAATATGGCAGTGGTAAGCAGCAGAATACTTACTGTAAGACTAACAGAACCTCGTTATTCTCATTAATGTTCTGGAAAAGGGCTTAATCAGCACAGTGGCAACATCTGCCATGGAACTATTTTTTAAACAAGTAACAATTATTTAACTGAGCAGTTATTTAAGTTAGTCAAGACAAACCTAGGCAATTAGGCAGCACAATGGCAGAGGAAGTTCATGATGGAAAATTCAAAATAAGGTGTGTTGGAAGGATATTACTAATACACATTGTTGGATTTTGAATTAACAGTAACCACCCAAGAAAATGACCTGTGTGTCACCTTGGAGAGCTTAATAAAAACATCTGCTTAATGTGGAAAGGCAATCAAAAGCGAATGAAATGTTACCATGAATAAAGGGGTGGGGTCCCACAGAACCTGCTCTGTCCAAGACTGCCCAGGATGTACAGTGAATCAGTACATTTTCTCACTCTGCTACACCATTCTAGGATGAGTTGGCTGATCCACTGAAGGAGGGGAAAGTGTTGAGTACCTTTGACATCGCTTTCCGTTCTCTGCCCTTAGCTTTCTCCAAAAGGCCTTCCTGTTAGAAAGAAATTGAATTTATAAGGCAAGCCCACTGAAATGCAGCCATGTAATAACATACAACATTTCAAAACAGATGAATAAAACAACATTCACTTAAAAAAAAATCAGGTAAGGAGGGTTATTCAGTTCAATTGTGTTGAAAATTGGTCTAAATTCAATGGTTAATGCTCCCAGTTACAGACCATAACATTTCTTTTGTTTTAATTCTCAAATGAAACCATAATTAAGCAATATATAGGCTCAAAAGCTAGGAATACCTACTATTTTGTAATGGAGAAAGATTAATTACTGCAGGGCAGCAGGGCTTACTAATGTCTGAAAGCCTAAATTAAAAACATCAAGCACCCACAATACCCAATTAATCACCAGGTTTTGTGTGTGGAAGTTCTTTGCACTTCTGTATAAACATAGCCCCATAATAGCAAAACTTTCCATTGTCTTTAACTTAACGCACTATTATACAGCATGTAAAATCTTTACTCTCTTTGCGCTAAACTGATACAAGGTGGAGACTAGAAGGACTAACAGAGAAGGGAACAAGAAGGGAACGTGAACAGAAAGAGAACTAAACAAGGAACCAGAGCTCGAGAGAGACCCTCACTTATACCAGACATGATGTCTATGGCAGGGAATACTCTCTTTGGACAGTTTGGATCAACTATTTTGGCTGTGCCCTCCCAAGTGTTTGCACCTGCACATTACCAAAGC